>KZ345295.1:155001-171199 GCA_002352805.1 Teladorsagia circumcincta
CAACAATCAAATGAAATGAGCAAGTAGAACCAATGAAAAAGACGCGGCAGTGATTGGCAATGGGTGTTCCCTAAGATCTTTGCGAACGCCCCTGTCAACTGCGCTTCTTTGCGGCTTTCTAAGGTGAGTTTTTTTGGTTAGTGACACTTCCCATGGTCTTGATTAGGGCTAGCACATCATTTCCACCCGATAGCATAGAATTTTAAAAGTCTGCTGAGATTGTTGCTTCAATCGAAAGGCTACGAGGTCGCTTTGGTAACAGATACCACGATCCTCACCCACCCCCATTTTCAATATGTATGACCAAAGGCACGGAAGAAAATGCGCAGTTAGTTGAACTGCATACCACGCTCAAATCTAGGATGAATTTCGCCCGGTCAACAAAACCTTCCTTAATAGCACAGTTTGCGGCAGAACCGAAATCGCCTAGTTAGTCCAAAGGTTACTGTAATATGTAAGCCATATCGTCTACATACTACTACGAATCTGAAAGGAAGTAGAATGCATAGGCTTCCAGTTCTCAGTCTTCTCGGCGAGAAGGTGTGAGACGCACGCTAAGTGATAAACAGGGCTGATATGGACTTTGTGCAGGGCTGATGGGCTCAGCATTTTCGAAAGATAACCATGCAGCAGGAACTTGCAACGCTGCGAAGACTGTAGCACTGTACTTACACTGTAGAATTCAGAAAGTTTCGAGGATTTTTCGGTGAATTCTTCTCTTTTTCAATGTTTTCAAATTATCGAGGTAAAATTTCCATGGTTGCATGGGATGACGGGGTGCGAAAAGCGGCAATGGATATGAGAAGAATGTGTTACACTCAAGCAAATTCTCAGGTGTGCGTCATTGGAATGCAGGATAGCTTTCGAAACGCGGGTTTTTCATCGCTTCACTACGCACTATCAGGAAAAGACGTAGAGTATGCTAGTAATTCGTAAGTCATCGGAGATCTTAAGAGTTTACTCAAAGGAAAAAAATCTTAAGAATCACATTTCCCTGTTTTGTCATCAAAAGCGATCGAATGAGAAAATAGGGTCACGTAAGGGCTGGCCCCTGAGGAAATCGGAAACGCAGGGGATCAAGGGATGATTTTCTTGCACGGCATCAAAACCCAGTGTGTTGTTTTTATATCGATCGAAGAAATGGTTCTCAAACGGTCAGTGTAAATAGGATTTTGTTAAGATGGCAAGGAATTTCCACCCACCCCCCCCCCCTTGCACCTTTCTGCATACTTTTCATCAGTACCTTTTGTCAACCACCCTCCCCCCCACACACATTCCTCCCCGCCACAATTGGACGGATTTTGGAAATTGGGAAGGATAGCATCAGCTTAGACCTAGCACCGATAGAGCGGAGGTGGATCGTACTAAAACAAGGAATATGGTCAAGCCCATCAGTGCCTAGGAGGCGGCCCTCCTGTACTACTTCCTCATAAAGTGCATTTTTCGTTACAGAAATAAGTTTAACGCAATGTTTTTGATGGAGCATATTTTCCAGAAATATGCAAAGTCTGTAGTATTCGATATGAATAGGAGCTTTCGAAAGCGATGCCACCAAGAAATAATTGCCTCATAGCTGAATGTGAGAAAGACTTTCGAAGATTAGTTCGCCGAACAGCCCTACCGGGGAGAAGGTACGACGCGCAGAGCGACAATGACAGGCGCACAGTTAAGGTGTCATCATTGCGTCTCGAAGTTGCAAAGAAAGATTCTCTGGGGTTCATACTTAGCCGCTCGCTAATATGAACCCCAGAGAATCTTCTGCGTTGTCGCCTGCGTCTTGCTCGTTCCTATGCTATATAGTTGCGACAACTCGCTTATTTGGACGGTGGACAAAATATTATTCACGCAATCGCTGTGGAATTCGCCTATCCGAAAAGGGGAGAAGTATTTCTGAGGAACAGCAGAAGGCTCTCAGTCCTTCAAACGCATGAAACTTTTGTTCAAGTGAGGGAAAAAATCGGATGAGACAAGATTAGGAAGTAGCCAATTTGAATACATCACCGAGCGAAACATCAAATGAAAAAGGTTTTTTTCACTCCGATCTTTTCACCAAGGCTCAATCCATCTAAATAGCAGACAGGACATTCCTCGGGGAAGTCTCAAAAGTCGTACCTGTCGATTTGGAAGGATTCATAGTAACGAGGTGGATGAAACTTCGTTTCTTCGCTAAGTCTTGTGATCTTAGAAGGCATAACATCCCTAACCCTAGCTTTCAGCTGACTTTTGCAAACGGAAGCCAGGGTGGAGGTTAGCTAAAGCACAAGCAAGGGTCCACTCAAATTTTTTTACCGGGATAGTGACGTGCTGCAGCAGCCTGTCAGTTCTTTTGGAGGTCGCGAAAGCAAAGGAAAGAAAGAACGTTTGTGAACCAAGAGTGAACGAAATTTGGTAATGCCGTATGGCCGAAATGTACACCTGGTGGCTAGCTCAGTGACATCTTATCATCATTTCAACGCCTCGCTCACGCGGCTGCTCGCATTTGTTAAATTCAGAGACAACTACGAAATTTCCCATTAGGCGACTACGGAATTTCCCGTTCGCGCCTGTTGCATTCCGAGCCACTCATTAGCGCATTATTACAATTTCGGAACTTCCATAAATTTTCGTGAAAAGCCAGCACGATGAGTATCCAAAGAAATATCCAATGATAAAACGCTACAGGGCAATCGCAACAAGCGCAGTTACCGCACCTAAGGCCCATGTATCAAAGACGGAACTTCTTCCGATGAAGCCTTGTACAAGTATGCATAATAAAATGGTCGAAGCTTCTGATGGAATCAAAGTGGATCTTTTCTGCCTCCTATAGCCACAAATGAACAAGCTGTGCATTCAAAGAATTTGAAGAATATATTCAATAAAAAACTAGGACGGTCTGGAGGAAGGAGTTTTGCGACCGGTAGTTGCAACTCACTGAAACAGTTTGCATTAGTCCCATAAACTGTAAATATAAATGATCCGAAATGAGAAATATGTATAAATAAAAGGTTTGTGCCAAAAGAACCACGTTTTCCAAAGCACTTTTCAGAACGTGATACCCTCTTGTATCACGCTGTTGCGAGGTTGATGACGGAAATAGTTCGTCAATAACAGCAAAATGGTTATGAAAATCGCAATTTCCATTCTTGGGATCATAAAATGCGGTAGAAGTCATCGTCCGAGAGTTTACAGTCAAAAATAGGTTGTATTGTTCTGAAAGGCTTTCAAGTGAGAACCCACAGCATCTTCTGATTAAAACCTATTTGATATCGAGAACATATGCGAGGAATCACCTTAAATATTTAATTAACTATTGGGGATTCAAGTAGTGTAGTGGCAAATGATGCCACATAGATGCTCTACGCACGAATGAAGTAGAGAGGGAGGGGTCTATCTCAGATCGAGCCCGCTCAGGCAACCAAGCCTCGTATTTCTCCAAGGCATAGGGAAGGATAACTGGACTAAGTTGCACTTGGGTTGTCCCCGGAAATCATTGCAACCGCGAATCCATTCAAATTCCAATCTGAATGGAAGCTTCGCGTGGGGCGCATTCCAAAAGATATTGCTGTACACGGCCCCTCATCATTTTATCCTATTCGAATCTTATACTAACCCTTTCGAAGCAAGGTGCGTTGCAAACCTCCCACATGGTATCATCCAACTCCCTCGAGAGTTTCTACTACTATAAAAATAGTACCCCTAATGAATTCTCGATCCTATAATTGTTGATTAAATGCAGTTGCTACAACAAAACAAACGTAATTAGAAGTTTGACGTCACTGGGGCTATCATGACATGTATGGGCGAACCGCACGTAGTTCACAATTCCAGTCTTCACAGGGGCGGAAGTGCAGCAGTGTGTAGCGGAAAGCTCAAATTTTACAATCCGAAAAATTCCTCGAAAGAAAAGGACTAACGGAAACGATTGAGAACTGTGGAAACAGGCTCATGGATTTCAGGCGACGAATGAAATGGAGATAAGCGTCAAAGGAGTAAAGGGTCCGCTGTATTCCAAACGGGAACCCCCCTCCACCGCCTCAACCCAGTATGGATATTACGATAGTATTACTGCTTTGCTGTTGTCATTCCATGCTTATGATCGATGTGAACCTTATTTGGACTGAAGCGGTCAGCTATTAAGCGTTACAAACTCAATTTTTGGGAATCGTGATTGATATTAAGGGCTAACCGGGGGGCGATCCCACAACAACAACAAATAGACAAAAAAGCAAAGCTCTACTACTACATATGACGTCATAGGAATTTGTATCATTCCAAATAAAACTGTTGTTGTAAAGTTGTAATCAAACTAGGAGAAGCCTTTAAATGAAGCGTGAAATGAGCCAATGGTACACCCCATGCAATTTGCTCTCCCTCTCACACCCACCTACCTCCCCCGCCTTTCTTTGCTGCTGTTAACGTTTGCGAAACATGAAAATAAGTGCAAAAATTAACTCGTTCGACTGAAACTCGAATAGGGAAGCTCATAACACGCCGACTTGTGGGCGTCCCTATTCGACCCTTCAGGGATCAAGAATGACTCTTGTCAAGTCTGATGGTGCGGCGGTAAAAGTAGCCTGGTCACAACATTCGAGGAGTGATGTGGTACAGAAGGGACAATCTCGGAAGGGTGAGGAGAGCGCTGTTCCACACTTATTCACCCAGCTTTTCAGCTTTTCATAATGAGCTCAGTCAATAACTTGCAGAATCCGCAAAAGGGTAAAGCACTTGTCAGTACTATAATAATGATCGAAGAAGAAGTCGAAGCCGATTTGAACGTTGATTTTTTCATATCGAGCCACTTAAGTTTTCAAGTGCCATATTCAAAATCGAATGTTCTTGCAATGTCGAGAGAAATCTGAGAAGAAGAATTATTCTGAAGAATTCAATGGGCACTGAGATCGAAGGTAAACTTGGAGGTTTTAAGTGAATCGACAGTGAAAACAAACTGAAAAGAGTTTACGAAAGATGCTGAATGCCTTGAACTCTGAAAGAAGATCGTTATCTTTAGCAGCGGCATTCGAACTCAGTTCGGAAAGTGGTGAATTGGGGCGAGTTTCCTCAACCGCTATCTCCATGCCGACAATCTGCTTCAAACAGTCCGTGTTTGTTTGTTGCTGCAGTTTCAAGGCTCCTCTACACTAACATATCTCAATATTAGGTTTGCCATACAGTACTGGGACGACAAGGCACTAACATTGATGCTCCTAGGGTTGCGACTGACAGCAGGAGGCAGGTTGGGGCGTATATAGGGCTGTAGGGAAGCTCCAGTGCTCCCGTCATGCACTTTTAAGCCGTAAGTACGGCACATCCTGAGATTTAGGGTTTGTTCGTACTCATGGATTGGATTGATCCGCTTAGCCTAATTCTGCAAAATGCCCACGAAAGCTGTTGAGGCTTCGAATGAGGGTTACAGTAAAATTGCGTCAGACAATGATGGCGCATTATGAACTCCTCTCATCTCTCTTTCGCTTTTCAAAAGAACAGTAGCATAGCAGTACTATTCGCTGGAAATTAAGGTACCGTACCGTACACCCTTTTTGGATTGAGGTTTTAAGGATCCGCCACGAGACATTCCAATTTCCCTCGAAACATATAGAACCAATAAAAACTTCGGCAAGGAGATGTGAAATAATGGACAACCAAAATGTCAAACTGTGCGATAATTGAAAGTAAATAAAAAGAGGGTAGCGCAGTTACGTGAAGGTTCTGGCGTACACACGGTCCACATGGTACCCAGGTGCTGAATCTCGGATTGGACTTGCGGTAGCCAACCTCTTCATCCTCTCACTGGTTTGGTTGGCACCTCACCAGCGTTTTGTGGCAAATTCTACCTTAGCTTGAACCAGCAAACCATTTGGACAGAGCGTGCCGTGTGCACAGAGCAAGCTAAAATGATTTTGGAGGACAGTTGAATGCACGGCTTATGGAAGAGCTTCCTAAATAACAGTTATTGTAGAGAAATGATGCTATGCAAAGTGAAACGAGTGAAAACTTCTAGAATGTGAGACGACTGGGGAGAGCATGGCGCTAATCGTTTGGGAAGATCCAGCGAGAACAGTGGTCTGATCGGGGCGGTGGCTAACATCAATCATTTGTTACTCCGCCCTCACGAGGGACACCCACCGGAAACACAACGTCATGAGAAAGTAACGAGTAGGAGGAGGATCTCGGTAATCTGTTCCAGGATGTTTATCCATATATGAGTAGAAATGAACAACATCTACCGAATGAACCCTAATATTTTCCGAGTATTCCTGCTTAATGATGGAAGAACTGTGAGGCTCTCCCAAAAAATAGCACATGAGATATTAGGGAGAGTGTTCTAAACGGAGATTTCGTCCAATTCTCCTTCCTTTTCCAACAGTGAGAATTAAGTTCGCTTCCATTTTTGATGTAATAGCTGCAACGTTGTAATTGCGGAATCGGGGAGAGCGCAACCCTACTGCTGTCAAAGGAGGCGAGGTAGGATCCTTTCGACAGCGGGTTCAGTTCAGACGCAATAGATTGGGTTGCTCCATAAGTCCTGGCTCACTGTTGTTCAAATCCAAAGCTCATCAGGTCGTCAGTGCTACTGATAGGTTGGCATTCAGAGAGTGCATCAGGACCTTCCGCCAGAAGGTTTTGAAAGGCCAATGCACGAAGAGATAGCTAACTAGGAATCAAAATAAGACGACGCACGATTATGCTTTATGAACATGAACGCGATAGTCTTGCAAAGAGGACAGCAGGCTAAATCAACGCTGTAGTTGACGCAGTCTCTGCTACTGATCGGACCTCGAGCTAATGGCACAATCGTACCAGCAAAGACGATACGAGCTGCAGAGCAACGTCATCCTGGACCTTCAGGCATTTCGATGGTGGCTTCTCGCGCCATGAGCTGGAAATGCATCCGGACCCTACTGCAAGGGAATACAGTGAACACCTTAACACAGCCGATGCACCAGTACTCGCCATCAGAAAGGACTGGGCTGCAGCAGATCGAAGTGGAGGCATAGTTGAAGCCGCATGCACCGACTAACCTTGACCTAGAGACACGTGATCATCTGCAGAGGTCTTGTTCTGCGACCGCATAGACAGGACTTCTCCTATTTGGTCAGCAGTGCAGATTATCACAAGCCATCGTGACGACAACACGTAGTACGTCTGATGGCTACCTCGCAACCAGGTCCCATAGCTCAATCAAAGCCCAAGTTCCGTCATCTGGATAAGTTAGCCTCGATTTGTTGGTTTCCTCGGTATACAATTTTGAGAACCACTCCATCATAGGCAAACAAGCATTGCGAGTGTCACTGTGGAACAGTCCCAAGGTGGGCCGCGGCAGTGCGAGGAAACCGTGCTAAGCATCTCAAAGTCACCTTTCATCAACGCTCGACCTCACATTGTGAAGGTAAGTCACCATATTCTGAGGGTACTGGATGGACCATGATTCCTCATCAGTCGTATAGCCCTGACATTGTTCCATCGGGCTATACCCTCCATAGTACCCTGAAGCAACAGTTCCAAGAGAAGGAAGTCAAAGTATAGGACCACCTAAAACTATCTCTCCAACAACTTTGAAAGGGATTCCACGATGAAGAGGTCGAAGGAGAGGAAACTCATCTGGAGAGACAGGCGGATCTCCTGATGGTGCGGAGGACATTAACTTCAAAGAGGGCAACACCGATAAAAGTCGCATCAATGAGCAAATCAACGGGCAAGAAAGGGGTCTCATTTCTCGGGTCCTACGGCAATTTTCTTGTTTTTCTTCCTTCGGGCATCAATGACCATTTATAACGTAATTTACAATGGGTCGCCTTTTCATCGTAAAGTCCGCATTTAATCTCCTACTTCCCTTTCTGGAAGGAATGCATCCATTCACTCCCTAGCGAATGGGTGTGTACCAGTGAATATAATAAAGGACACTCCTGATTGATTGTTTTTAAGAAAAGAAAAAACTTGTCGAAAAGAAGTGTTCGCCAAAACTCATGGGATAACCAAAAAATTCTAGAAGCCCGTCGAAAGTTTGTGGGATGTGACATCGGCCATCGTTCAGTACTCTGCTGATTTTTGATCGTTGCCAGACCTTAGCACCGCCGAGTAAATCTGATAACTAGCTAATTATTGCGATAGTTGGTAGTTGATAATGGCAGATATAATTATTGGCAACTGATGGAATGCATGCAACCGGCTAATCACTGTAGTGGAAGAAAACAATCGGATTTCGTGGAGGCCGTCGTCTGGACGCGCACCTGGCCGCCGGAGACAATGGTACGCATCCTAGCGCCACAGATTAACAGCGCTCAATGTGGAAACGCCGTTAGCTGTGAGTTGAACCAGCTGAAGGTGAGAAATTAAGATGTGACTGCGACCTTCCACGCTACTGCATGCAGTTGAAGCAACATCCTCAGCGGAAGTCAACTTAAAGAATCTATTCAATGGGAGAGATAGACTAGCCCACGTGTGACACAGGTATGCCGTCGTTGCCGCTCGAAAGGGCGCTGCAACGGTGCTACGGTCTTACGAAGCTGGCTTCTGACCACTAGTTCTAGCTTTTGAACAAACTACGTTGGCTGCATGCCCTCACGCGATTGCGTTCCAACTGCGCCGCCTTCAAAGGAATGCTAAACAAACCAAATATTGCTTGCCAGCATTTCCTGTCCACGCAGTGTGATGATTACGTTAAAGAGTGAGCTGATTGAGGAAGTATATGCGCCACACGAAGCAGTCACATGGCTGCAATGGAAGCAAGGGGGCGCTTACGATGACAGGTGCGCTAGTTGCTGAAGAGGGTTTCGAAAGCGCTCCATCCCCTAAAGCGATCTGCTCACTAGTTTATTTGGTGATTTGGTAGAGGTGTATCGCCAACAGGGGTGCAGATGGAGCAGCTGGACTGGAGTATGGTTTGGCATTGTGCCGCCAAATGCGTAGCGGCAAACTCGTCCACATGCCCGCCATCTTAGCCTCTACTCGTTCTGGAGCAAAGACCTCCTCAAGTAAGTTCCCTTTTCGCGCTTCCTTCACAGATTTCCCTTTTTTTACCATTATCGTACCCTTGAGCACTACCACATTCCCTGTAAATCTCCATCGATCTTATCGTGGTCGCTTCCTTTGAGGCATTTGATGTAATGCCATTTGTTCAACTTTTATGATGTTCAGTATCTGTAATCAGCACGGCAAGGAAAAGTAGAGCTTCGAAAAAGTAGACATGACCATGCTTTTGGCAGGCTACGATTTGAGCCATCTTGTAGCTCCCTTCCACTTCTGCTCTTCCATAGGAGGCAATGAGTTATCTTGGCGGCGACAAATGGTGCCGATACAGTGCCGATACAATACGGTGGTCCGCGGTTATAATCCTTGAGTCAGTTCTATGAGAGCGGGCAGTTGCGGGGAACAAACCCTAATTGACACCGTCCTTTCCCCTGATTTGTTATCTTGACGAGATATGCAGCATTCAATTGTCCCTAAGATCCTGAAAGCTATTCAAGTGCGTGGCGCATCCTGAAAGATGAGTGATCAGCAATGCGTTGTTTATCGCTTTTGCTGCTAGCCATACTTACTGCCCTTCTCATCGGCAATGTTTTTCCTGCTCATCTTGAGAACTTTATCGCGGTTGTAAACTTGAAAGCTATGACCATGTTGTTGGAATATCATCGAGCGCTCTTTGAAGAGCGCTTATCAGAAATTCGTGGGTGGTAGCGATGACGGGTAGGATGAGTAGGGCTGCGAGATGAGCCATTAGGTTCGATCCGATTACATTATTGTAATAAAATGACGTTCAGTTGATGACTAATAAAGAGAATACTCAGCACGAGCAAGAAAGCTGTTGTTATCGGGGTGGTCCAGGTCGCACACGGCTGTCTTCCCGTGGAATCGCAGACGACCAGGTGACGTTGGTCCGCACCAACAGCCGCTGCTCACGCTCCCCCTGCCCCCGCAGCACTTCATTTGTCATCGCAGACACAATGCCGCATTCCATTGATGATTGAAATGCTTTTTTGGACTTCAGGGTTGACATTTGTGTTGAAAGTACTATGCTGAGTAATGCTGACAGCTTTTTCCCCGCAGTACTACGGACTACAGACAAAACTTGCCGTCATAGAGGCTAAAAGTTTCACATGCATGCAGACCTCCAAGGAACGAATGCGCCTTACCCAGGCTAGCATTCATTTGGCCTAATGCCGCGGAAACTGCACGGGGATGTAATATTTCACCGACGGACCCATTCTCGAACACATGACCCCCTTCCATCCCTCTTCATCCCTGGATCCCTAGGGCTCAGGCCACATCATGTTTTTTTTTGTCGCCTTTTCATGGGTCCAACGTGAACTGAAAAGTTCAGTAATCGACGACTATACCCTTTCCGAAACGCCTCGTCAGGTGGAGGATACCCATGCCCGATCTAAGGAATACGATGGGTATCGCACCATCACGCTTGAGAGAAAGATGAGCCTGCAACAGGGTTCACATAATAGAAAGCTTAAGCAAAAGAATTGCTTTGTCAAAATCGAAAGGAGACTTGTTAAAAACTGCACAGCACTCAGAAGATCCACTACGTGAAGTTGAGTGCTAGTTGAATGCTCAGTTACCCAATTGTTACTAATTATGGATGAGGTTTGTGCGCCCACAGGGAGAGTATTCTTTTCATCTATCCAGGTTCAACACTCATGCAGCACTCCCCTCCCTCTTCCTTCCTTCCTCCCCTACCTGGACGCCCTGGGCAATTTTTGTATGTGAGTGTTAATTTTTCAAAACTCGAAAAGCAATAAGAAGTGAGTAGCGGATGGCAAGGGTGGGAGCAGGAGCTCTGGAAGTGCCCTCGTTGTGGAGCAAGGCGTTCGTGAAGCTAATCGAAGCTTATCAACGCGTTGAGAACTACTTGACGCAAACTGACCTGATCCGATAAGCCATTTATTAGACCTACTGAGTTCAGCGAATTCTAGCTACAGGATAGCCCTATAAAGCTTCTTACAAGGGAAGGATCCCAAGTCGAAGTGGCCATTTGAAATGAAACCTATACCCACGGATGTGCTTTCGAACGCTGATCTCAAATCTGTCTTCCAAATTTGCGGAACGATTCTCTGAGCAGAGTTGGAAAGGTGGTTCCAAATGAAAGCTCGCTAGATGATCGACTGGTAGAGCGACCAGATCAGGAGAGGCTTGGCCGAGGGGTAGTGCTGGATGTTTGTGTTGGTGGGACTGTGGTTCGAATCTTGCTCGGGTCGAAGTTTTTGCACTTTATAACTATCGCTGTTTGCAGTATAAAGAACTATTCAGTGTTGAAGCTTGCAGTGTGTACAACGTTGTCACGTGTTTAAAGGGGTTCGATTCAAGCATCAACTAATTTCGGCGTAATTTTGGCGACTAGCTATTTATGTTGTAGTGTTTGTACGTCACGAAAGGAAACTAGAAACACCCGAACACATATAATAATAATAACAACTGGCCCCAAAAATCCATTCCAAAAAAACCCAATTCAAAATTATCTCTGTGGGCCAATATGACATTTGCCGACATTTTCGAAAACTTGGCCGACAATCAGTCATTAGGGTTATCCCTATAAGCGAGCGTCTACTTGGTAAAACACCTTGTGATTATTCGGATAACGTGAGCTTGTAGGACAGTTACGTATATGTGTTTTCGCAACCATACTGAAAGTCTAAATCCATCGCGTGATTGGACTCTGTCATTGGGGTGATGGATGGATGACCAACCCGAATTTTCGGAGTTGGACCAAGATTTTGGATTTGGATCAAATGTTGTCGAAAGGGGTATTACAGCGCGCTGAATACGAATATCAGCTCTGTTTGGTGCGAACGGGCTTAACGCGAGCGCTAGGGGTATCAGAGTGGTCACTTGCAAATGGGCGCACACTTGTTCGCAGCTCCTCTCTACTTCTTTACACTTTAATATGGACAAGCGCTGATGACCTAGCATGGTAAGTGTCTCCTAATTAATGTTTTTAGCAAAAGCAAAGTTGGAACTTGCCGAGAAGTCGATCTCACGGCCTCTCGCCCGTCGGCCCAGGTCATTGCCACTGCACTATCTCGCTTTATAACTATGTTAGGAGAATCGTTCCGCAAATTTGGAGGGCAGATTCGGAATCAGCGTCCAAAAATACATCTAGTAGAGCTAAACTCATTTTAAATGGCCACTTCGACCTGGGATCCTTCCCTTGTTAGAGGGCAGGAGCTAAACGTTTAGCGCTTATCAGTCCCTTCCTCATGTGCTACTCGTCCAACTTCCGTACAGAAACGTCTTTTGTCTCGTATTTCGCCCACATAAGGAATGGTTCAGCCAACGTGCATGACAGCGGCTTGCCAGACGGAAAGGGGTCGGCGGGCAGCGGCGGTAGCGGCGTGGTTTCCTTGGTTGCGAAGTGCATGTGGGTCTACGTATCTAGGGGGTCCGCCTGTCTTTCCACTCAGTAGGTTTCCCTTCCTGACTCTCGACCTTATCGGAGAATCCTCCTCCAAGGCTCAAATGAGACCTATTCCCTTAGTGGCACATGAACACGATCCCTCTCCAGAAAACTCAGCACGAGCCGCTGTTCTCCTCTCCCCCCTAGGTGACATATAATTATTAATGGCATATATGGTCCCGAGTAATACTGAGCATTGTCCATGTTACCGACGGTGTCCAAGGAGCAATTTCAGGGTTCATCAAAGATATCTAAACTCTAGCAGGGGACAGTGTTGAACTGAACCCCATCCGCGCGAACCTTGGTACTTGTAAATTATCCCTTGTCAGCATTCGGAGTAAACAGTAACTGTTCTCTGAGTTGTCTCAAGGTAAATGAAGAGGATCGTTGTTTTGACGTCAAGTTGAAGAACACAGTACATCCAGTTTGCTCCCACGCCTTCCATTCTGCAGTACTCATGGCTTCACATTGAACCCAAAGACCCATCTTTGCACAGGACGGCCCCGCAGATAGCCTATGCATTAAATATTGCCCGAAACATTCCTATACAAACAAGAAAATAAAGCACTATTGATCAACTTGTGTTTGGGGTGCGCCATGCATTCCACTTCCACCAACCGTTGCTTTTAGAGGACTTGTCCCATATAACAACTTTCGAGAGTTACCACATTATGAAGGAGGCGGTGTCTGCTCTCCCGAACTTATCTGGAACCTCATAACCGGCCAACGATGGATGGAGAACTTCGTTCACCTGGGAGGAACTACCCATATATATCCCAGATATATCCCAGTATATCCCAGAAGTAACCCCAACCATGCCGAGGATAACAGTGCCACCCACCGCTCCACCTGCGATAGAACGAATCTGACACCTTTCAATTGATGACGGTCCGGTGGTGCCAGAAGACAAAAAATGAGGTGGGGGAGAGGGGGGAGCCTTTGCTCATTTGCCTTGACTGCAGGGCCACCGGGCATTCAACGATAGTCAGACTCTTCCACAGGAACTCTGCAAGAGTGGGATGAGTTGCTATGAGTCTGTAAAACTAGCTGGATGCGAACTCAACTATGGCTCGCGACGGAAGCAAAATCTGAGGCCCTGCTAGTGTTCTGTGAGGAGATCGATGGCTAGCAGGATGACAGCCGATATAGGGAGTTTATTAGAGGAGCTACGCTTCCCTACAGTTAGCTCAGTAAGGCATTATAGTATCTTTAGAGGTCTTCGCAAGGTGATGCCAATTATTTCAAACCAAAGAGCAAAGCTTTGCTGATGAAAGGTATTGTCAAGAGGGATCTACTACGCAAATAGCGGGTCATACAAGAGGATCCTCTTCGCACATTCACGTCAAACAAACCGAACATCGCAAAAACAATTGTTTAGGGTCTCATAGATCGACATGGCTGCAAGATTCGCGTTTTGCTAGGGAGCTCATTGAAGAAAGACTGTGCTCTGTCCGCGGGAGCCATTCTAACCCCATGGGGTTCTCACTGTTACCCGAGGTATGAACATTAGGACGATACAGTACCTTTGCATATGGACGTGTCAGTCATTCTGATGGATGATCCAGGGGTGAAAAATACTGGTTCAGGAAGAACTTTGTAGTGGGATGGAGTACACATCATCGGTGCGCTTATGTTGACCGACGCCTATCATATAACCTCCGACTGAGATATCTGCCTTTTTCAACGATGAGCATAAGGATCAGGGGAGATGTCCAATTGCCCATTTTCTCCCATTAAGATATCTGACTTTTTCAGAACAGCGTACGGACCAGGGAAACTGTCTAATTGCCCATTTAAAACATACCAGGTGACACGAAAGTGGTTCGTTCAAAGGCATGCCAGGATCGAACTGCTGTGATTTATTGAACGAATATGAAAGTGTTGGTCCGAAATGAGCACGCAGTAAAGAACAATGAGTGGAGATGGAACGCTTACAGAGGTTTCACTGACCTTCGTAGTCTACTGTGCTAAGGAAATGAGAGAACGAGTGCGGAGAGGGTGTATGAGGCGAGAGAGCGAAACAGCTGAGAGGGCGCCTGGTCCACGATGGAAACTGAAGTTGTTGAAGCTGTTTTTAGAGTTTTAGCGCCCTTTTGATGGCTTCTTTGCATGGAGTGCCACATCTATGATCAGCCTCTAGGAGTCTGCCTTAAATATCTGAGGTGACCGTTCACTAGACCTATGCGTGAGCTGTGCTTATGAAGATGCACAAAATACTCCGCGGGGGCTGTACTCAAACCCACACTTGAATTTTTCAAACGTCTTCTATTATTCAACCGTCTGTGTATTTTCACTACGCTGCTGCTTTTGGCGTGTGGCTATCGCCATAAATCCTAGGTAGCCAGATGGGTAGCAGAAGACTAATAAAAAGGCGCGATGTCATGAAACTGTAAGTGCGGGTCAGGTCACGCCCGAGGTCAAGCTGTTGCTTATAGTTCAGCGTTGCCGTAATCGCTAGTGTAACGAGAAATTGATTTGTAAAAAGCAAACCCAAATAAAAATAGATCAGTCAATCGGCAAATAATCAAATTACTGGCTGAAAAGTCACGTAGATTTCAATTTTCCTTCAACATGGACTAAATAACTTCTTAAGCGATGGGACTCGATGATAGTCCAAAATTGACAGCAGGAAGTAGATAAGGTCCGGTCTTGACAAAATGAAAGTTTCAGCAGCTTTTTCATTTGCCATACATATTGAAGCAGATATCACGGGATATTTATTCGAAATGCATTGTGGTTCCCCAATATAGAAAGGGTACTGGCTCATAAAAGGTGGAAAGGAATAGAGGGCGGAATGCAGCGCTCGAATTAAGGAAATATGTCGCTGAGATCAAGCGAGAAGAAAGTGGTTGTCGCACTTCACAATCGTTAGTCTGTTTGAATAGTCCGAGCACTGTGAAGACCGCTTATGAACCTCTGAACCGTGGAAATCGCCTGAGTCTACTTGAAATAAGATACGTTGTCCTGAGACCAGGCCCTTCCGTCCTGTGAAGGCAAGGCATCTCGAAGAAACAACTCCAGATGAGATTGCGTCGAACAATCTGTGCAGGGGTAAGATAAAGTAGCGCGCTAGTATCGCTAGTAGGGTCGTGGCTAGAAAATGTGTAAACATGGCGTTAGGTCCTTACAAAACGGTAGTGATGGCTAATGTGAGCTAATGGACAAGGTACCTAGCGCACACTCCATGGCACGCACCGTGGATGACTGCAACGGGTAAATAGCGCGGGCTAGTGAAACCAGTGAGCAAGAAGATCGGACAACAGTGGTCATGCCTTCGACCAGGTAAAGGGCAAATTTTCATTAAACTTTTCTTTCTAGCTCTGTAATGTAAATTCCTGGAGGACAATCACAGACACACTCCTGTGCATGGATTACCCAGTAAGGGCAAAGTCAACTCTTTCATCGCATTCGTTGTAGGGTGATGCGGGACGCCACGTTAACCGCACGGTCGGCCTCCTGGGTCTACGGGCTACTTAAAACGGTCCATTGAAAAGAGTCAATAAGCTGCCTTCCCAGTGTCCCTCGCATGAAAATAGTCTCGCACAACTATTACCTCGTACGCTCCAACTTTTAGATCACGTAACACACCCAATTTCTCCTGCATTCTCCCTGGTTCACAGATTTGTAATTGTAATTGTAATTGTTTATTACACAGGTGACCCGTGTGGAAAAAAAATTATAAATAAGGTTAAGAATTTTCAACACAACCTAGCTACTAACACTTGAATGCAACTAACAGAAAGGACATGAGAAATGACGAATTATGTTTTAAGATACTTGTCTAAAGCAGCTCTGAAGGAACTAACTTTGGTGGTGGATACT
>KZ345296.1:74436-85394 GCA_002352805.1 Teladorsagia circumcincta
CCCGAAACTTGTGCAAAACAGGGCCCGTCGCAAAGTCTGACATCGGCCACTCCGTTATTTAAGGAAATGATCTAGTCAATATATTTTGACGGATACATTGAAGAACGTACTAGGAAGATGGTGACGAGGCAATTAAACATGTTCACAAATTGATGAGGTATTAAAAAAAATCGTCTTCAGAATCCAACATTCCCGAGTTGCCATAATCAAACCACAGGCTAAATCCGCTGACCAAGCATTGGAGGAAGTCGAGGAAGCCATTCGCATGGGAAAGAGTCAGTTTCTGTCTCTTCATTTTTTTCCTTTCTCAAATATTTTTTTGTAACGGTTGTAATTTCCGCAAAAACTGAGCGCTTCAAGCAATAACCTGTTTAGATGGGCGGTCACGCTCACGTTCACCGCTGCGCCGACGTCGAACACCTTCACCAGCACCTCGCTCACCTCGTCGCAAAAGTAGATCACCTCGACGTCGCAGAAGTCGTACTCGATCGAAATCGCGTGAACGGAAGAAGAGTAGATCTAAGTCTCGGGAGCGAAAGCGAAGCCGTTCACGCGACAGAAAACGCAGTCCAAGTAAGCAGAGAAGGAGAAGTCGGAGTCGGTACGTTTTTTGCATTCTATCAGTGCTTATTTGATCAAGCGGTTTATAGTTATTGAAGGTGTATATTCATTTCCTTGGGTTTCGGATTAACAGGCACTAGATAATTAATGTGATGCTCTCAGACTCTGTGACAGGCCAATACAGTCGTATTGGAGCTTTGACTGTACTTGCCATGCCTACTCAAAATTACTGGCTTTCCTCAGACGTCATGGTTTCAGTCGAAATATTTGCTATGTAGATAGGGTCAGGGAAACCTGTCCCGTTTCATTATTGTTGGCTCGCGAGAGATCGCTCAGCCGGTTTTCTTTCCGTAGGTCCACTAATTGTGGAAGTTTGTCTCTGCAATATGTAACAATTTCACCCGACCAGTGTACACCCTTGAAACTGTCATTTTTCAACGCTTTCACTTCAGTGATCGTCGCAGACGTTCCCGCTCACGCGAGAAGAAACGCGAACGTAGTCGGTCAAGAGATAGAAAGAAGGATAAGGAAAGAGAAAAGGACAAAAAGGAAAGGAAGCGGAGCAGAAGCCGTGATAGAAAAAAGGACAAGGTTCGTCATTTCTAGTAAGATGATCTGGAATGCACTCAGTACGTTTGTACTTACAGGAAAGCAAACGCGATCGTAGCTCAGAACGTAAGAAAGAGAAAGATAAAGATAAAAAAGAGAAATCGAAGGTAATATTTGTAGCCCTCGCTACTGTCGCCAGGCAAAAATGAGTTTTTTTTTAGGATGCAAAGGTTGAAGAGCTTGATGAGGAAACGCTACGAGAACGACTGCTGGAGAAGGCAGCTGTACGAAGTGGGAAAGACGGGTGCGTTCTCTTTATGGATTTGATTAAAATTTGATTAAACTCTCGCCATTGACTAAGTTGTTCTTTAGATCTGATAGCGATCGCGAAAGTGACCTGGACAAGAGTGAGGACAAAACTCCGAGCAGAATCAAAAACGAAAGAAAACGAAGGCGCAGTGATAGCGAATGAGTTGAAATTTGTGCTGTACTCCGCATTAGATTGTTTTTGGCATCATATTAGGCTTCTAAAATTGTTTTTTTTTTGATACGGTTGGCATTCATTAGTTGTTTCTTCGGATCTCTATATCTGCTAAATTCTACTCTTTATTGCTGTGAATTTTTGTGAGTCAAGGAGGTGTTCTCAGTCGAGCGAAAAAATTTTCCGATATTGGGATTTCCCGAAATATTTCAGTTCTCTCGTTGTATACCAAAAGTTAAGAAACGCTTTGGCTGAACATGTACTGTTACTGGTTTTTCTTTTTTGTTGCCGAATAAAGTATTCATGTCACTTGAGCTGACTCATGTATGGAAGATTTTCATTTCCCGTGGTGTCTATAATATTTCTTCACAATTCCTTCGTATATTACATGAAAGTCTATCACAGGATTCGATACAGATGTTATCATTGCGTAATGGAATAATTTCGGCACGATGGATATGTGCTAAACAATTGGTGTATTCCGAATATGGAGATCCTACCAAGGTGACTTCCAGAACAGAATTAGGAATGGGTTTTTGGTTTTAGGATAAAAATTGATTTTTTTTTCAATTTAGGTACTAAAATTACAAACTATTGAGCTACCTGACAAACCTCCTGCTGGACACGTGCATGTGAAATGGCTTGCCGCACCAATAAATCCAGCTGATTTGAACACGCTACAAGGTGTTTACCCAATTAAACCACCTCTCCCAGCAGTAGCCGGTAATGAAGGCTATGGCCGTGTGGAACAGGTATACAACATTTTCGTCCATGAGCCATCACGCAGTTTTTTTTTTCATTTGTGGAAGAAGGATGATCCGGATAATTTTTGCAAGTGCTTTTCTTCTTCAGAGCGTGCATTTATCGTCTTTTTTTGACCTTCTTCTTCAAATACAGTGGCATTACTCTACTTCTTGACGAGACGGCAACAATTTTCTTCAAGCTCGGCTGTTTTTGCACATAAATTACAACTGCGCAGTTCGCTTAGCATTTCCACATGCTCCCAAGGATATCACTACCTGTGCCGTACCAGAAATATTAGCCCGTTCCAGGTTGGTGAAGGAGTTACAGCTGTACGTGTTGGTGATCATGTGTTACCTGCAAAAGCAGGTCAGGGAATTTGGAGAACGGATGGTCATCACAAAGAAAATGAGGTGTTTCCGATAGACAACGAATTACCTCAGGAAGCAAGTGCTACTCTACAGGTGTTGAAACGTCGTTTCAGCTGGAGTATTCTGGAACCTGAAATCGCTACTCTGTCTAGGTAAATCCTCCAACTGCCTATCGTATGCTCAAGGATTTTGTGGATTTGAAGCCCGGAGATACAATTATCCAAAATGGTGCAAATTCAGCTGTGGGAAAAGCTGTGATTCAGGTGAACTAGGAATATGTGTGCTACAAAACATATTTTAGTCACTTTTTAAAAATATGTGTTCAGATATGCCGGTTGCGTGGTATTCATTCGGTGAATATTGTTCGTAAACGCGACAATCTTTCCGATTTAGTAAAGGAGTTGAAGGAATTAGGAGCCGATGAAGTAATCACCGAAGAGCAGCTCGCTAAGGAATACCGGTAACTATTTGTTTTCACATGCAGTGAATCATAACAAGTGACCCTTTAGCGGCAAGATCAAGGATGTGCGCCTGGCTCTGAATTGTGTCGGTGGTAAGTCTACCTTATTTCTTGCTGCCACACTTGGATTTCGCGGTTGCATGGTAACTTATGGAGGCATGAGCAAAATGCCGTTACAGGCACGTTTCTTCAGTTCTCGAGAACTACTCTAGGACTTTTTTTTATTCCATTATATCGCATTGTTTCAGATTCCAACAGGTCCTCTCATATTCAAAGATATTCGTCTGGCAGGGTACTGGATGTCACGGTGGTATGAGCAGCCTGGCAACACTGAGGTTTTTATGTATCATTATGCATTTTAGCAGTACTTCTATCTAGTACTACTTCATCTTCTTTGGAAACGTTAATTATATTAGCTTAATTGTCGATCTGTCAGGAACGCAAGCGAATGTATGCCGAATTGGGAGGATGGATTAAATCGGAAGAATTCCGTACGCCATCGTTTGAAAAGCGACGGCTCGAAGAACATGCCGCTGCTATTGAAGCGGCTGCTGTACAATTCGACAAAAAGCAGTTGTTTGTCATGTCTGAATAATAGTCTCTGTACATTTCTACATGTTATAATAAATAGTTTTGTGATTGCGCTGGCAAATGTTTAATCACCTGTCACTGACATCAGAAACTATATCTTCTTTTTTTGCATTAGTTGGGTTTCCATTCCTCGTTACACGATATATTGAAGACTTATCCACTCGGAGAAATCAATTGAAGAATTGGCTATTCGTTGAGTCTTGTAAAACGTGCCTAAAAGAGCTGCAAATGCCTACGAGATCACACTGTTCTAGTTGCGCGCTCGTGTTGCATATGTTCCCACTGCCAGTCTTACAACGTCATCCCCTCCCAAAACTGTAGTAGAATCCGTTCAGTAGCCTGCTCTCATAGGATAGGGTAGTAAGATTTTGATATTCTTCGGAATGTTAGCCCATCAATTTTTGTCAGTGTTGGAAGTAGAGAAAATTGCTAGATGAGAGTGAGCTGAAGACAACCATCAGCAGCCTTATGTTGTTTACGCTCGATGCTATCTGTTCAGAGTCAATTCATTCGCCAGAAGGAAGGCTTACACATGCTTGACATCGTAATTGAAGAGTTCGGGCATTGTTCATCGGAACAGGGTAGACTTTGAATGTCCAGTGAAGCGAAGCCAGTTTTGCTCCGTCTGTCAATTTTTGGATTCATCAGCACTTCTTGTTTGGGTGCCTTTGGATGTGGTTCGCTACGACGGAAAGCGACTTTTTCGCCTCTGACGGGCGAAACTTTTCATTGTGGGAAGCCTGGGTCCACTCTCTAACTGTGGTGGATCGGGCACTCGCAGCCAAAAAAGATTAACGCGAGAAGAGCGGAAAGTCGTTTTTCTCGAAACGAACCACTTGGTGCTTTCTAGGTCAAAAATTTGCTGAATCTGTAGACCATATTTGCTACTTGAATCTGGAGTGCACCACCGCTGAGCTTCTAAAAGTTTATGGCTTCACTTTTATGATAAAAATACGGAATAGCTCGAAGCAGCTCCTACTCGTGTTGAATTAATATTGAATGTATGGAGTTGGTTGATGTCTCCTGAGATGTGCCACGCATTCTGTCTACCTGATCTCAATAGTTCTTGCGGAAGCGTCACGATGGGACCCGCGTTACCATGACTTTTGTGATTAGTATTTTGTGGGAAGGTTTTTTCATAGTCGGTTGCAAGGCAAGACCAAGGCCTAGGTGCAGTGTGAATCATGGTATTTTGGTTGTAGCAGCGCACGGTAGGCGCGTTTGTCATCAGCAAAAGGAAGGTGCAGTGCAGTACAAAGGAAGATGCAAAACGTTGTGCAGTGAGAAGGCTTGATGTGAAATCCACGGTGTTACAGCCTAGAACTTCCAGAATGGCTCTCGTGGGTGATGTGGAGCTGCGAAGCGTCGTGCGTGTGGAACGCATCGGAGCTCATTCTCACATAAGAGGTCTCGGAGTTGGCCCAAATCTCGATCCCCAGGACACTTCAGATGGTATGGTAGGACAAATCCAAGCTAGAAAAGCCGCTGCTATTGTTGTGAAGATGGTGCAGGTGAGCTTCATCTCATTACTGCGTTTTTCTTGATCACGTGGAGTAGAGTGGCTTTTCAGAGTGGTAATATTGCTGGAAGAGGTGTGCTCATATACGGTCAGCGAGGCACAGGGAAAACGGCTATTGCTATGGGCATTGCGAAAGCCCTTGGCAAAGATACTCCTTTTGTGTCTATGTCCGCCTCCGAAATTTTCTCTGTGGACATGAGCAAAAGTGAAGCATTAACGCAGTCTTTCCGCAAAGCTATAGGAGTACGCATCAAAGAGGAAACTGAGGTTGTTTTCAAGATTACATGATCATTACGCTGTAACATCCCGAGATAATTCTTTTCAGGTTCTTGAAGGCGAAGTAGTCTCGATTGAAATGGATAGGCCTGCCACCGGTGTCGGTCCTAAGGTAAGTCTTAAAGTAACAACACTAGATCGAGTTGGTGGTGTAGCAGCAGTGAACTATAAAATTGTGGATGCCGTTGACTGAAAAAGAAAAAATGAAGCAAAAAGTCGTCGATAAAGCCCGTAAACAAGGACTCCCTTTATTCATTGTCTAGGGAGGGGTGCGTCTGGATGAGTTTCTGAACTTGCTTGCTTCATGGCTCCAATAACCAGCGCGTAAGACTAGCCTTTACGCCGAATCCACTTTGCATGTCATGGAGTGTCGTAACTTATCTCGTCCGTTAGCTCACACTTACCAACCTCACCTCCCTTTGTAAGGCCCTAGCGCCATTGTCGCGCACTTGTCGGCATAAGTGTAGTACTTGCGGGCTGCTTCATCTACCCACAGAATAGGTTGTTCAACACGACCTCATCTGGGGTTGTTGCTTTGAGGCACAAGAAGTTTCCATCAGTTGCACTGCATAATTTTATAACTTTTTTTTTCTCTTTTACCACTTTCCTGAATTTGCACTTTAGGTTGGGAAACTATCTTTGAAAACTACTGACATGGAGACCATATATGACCTTGGAAGTAAGATGGTGGACCAATGTATTAAAGAACGAATTTGTGCTGGCGATGTGATTCAAATTGACAAGAGCTCAGGTGAGCCTACTTTACTGCACTAAACCTTGAAGCACACCTGAGAAAATCGTTGATGGTTCATTTAGGACGAGTAAGTCGAATCGGTCGGTCTGCAACTCGCTCGCATGATTATGACGCAATGGGACCGCAGACGAAATTCGTACCATGCCCTAAAGGAGAGATTCAGACAACTAGGTGTGGTGAAAGAAGCGCCCTCAGTCTTTCTGGATGCTTGCAAAGTTTCACCTCTTTTTCAGGGAAACTGTACACACTGTTTGCCTGCACGACATTGACGTTATCAATTCTCGTAGTCAAGGATTTCTAGCATTGTTCACCGGAGATACAGGAGAAATCAAAAGTGAAGTCCGTGACCAAATCAACAAAAAGGTATATTAGTCGTAGTTGTGTTCGTTGGACCTATGTTAACCTCCTCATGGTCTGAGCGACGAGTCAACACTGCCGCAAAATTTTGAAGGGATTCTGCACATTTCGCATGGGTGCGAAGTATGAAATCAGCCCCAAATCATTTGTTCACTAGCGATCAGGGTTCATAGTTTCCTGCATTCAAGCGTATGCTGGATGCAAATTTGTCAAATTTTGTGCACTTCGTTCCTAAATCCTTGTCTGTCACCAGTTCGAATTTCTTGTACATTTAGTTTGGCCCAGTCTCGGCTTGAAATGTTACTGCTGTGTAGAAGCGTTTGCTCGATGTAGTAGTAGAAAGATTCTGCGATGGTTTTGGCTTGAAGAAACAACCCAGATCTAACTGGCGAGGTAACAGCAATCGACAATAAAACGTGGATACCGGGCTGACTAAAAATAAAAAAGCGAAGCAAACCGCCGATAAAGCCTTAAACAGGAACTCCCTCCCTTCCCCTTTAAATGACGGGGGGGCGTGTCCGGACGAGTTGTCTGAACAACTCTGCTCTGTGGCTCCACCAGCCCGCGCGTATTTGATTCTGCCGCTACGTCGTAATTCATGTTGCGTAGGTATGTGCGAAGCATCTCGTTGATGTGGTTGCGTTCGACGCGACCTGGTTGTTGTTTTAACGGTTTGCTGGCTGCCCAAGCCATAGCTTGAAAGCCTAAATTGGCGTTGGTTCGTCCTTTCCTGCTTTCTTGACTTTTGCACTTTCACCGTAGTTGACTTGTCCTGGAAAACATGGGAACCAGTATTACTTCTGAATTCCTGCTATCGCTAATGTTCCAGGTTGCCGAATGGAGAGAGGAGGGTAAAGCTGCCATCCAACCTGGTGTACTTTTCATCGACGAAGCTCATCTGTTGGATTTGGAATGCTTTTCCTTCCTTAATCGTGCTATGGAATCCGATCTTAGTCCTTTGCTCATTATGGCAACTAACAAGTGCGTTAATAATTACATAGTTGTGGTAATAATTTCTCAAATTATCTATCAGTCGGTCTCGAACCTTTCCAGAGAGCGGGGTGTTGTTCGTGGGACGGATGTGGTGGCAAATTACTGTCTGCCACCGGATATTGTTGATCGCCTTATCGGTATTCCAACAAAGCCGTACACACCCGATGAAATTGGGCGCATTCTCAGCTTAAGAGCAGACGAGGAAGGTGTGAGGTTAGTGTGTTGGTTGGTTTGCTTTGTGTGGGAAGCCGCATACATCCCACGACGTTCGTTTTCAGGATGGAGGCTAGTGCGCTCACATTGCTGAAAATGTTGGTGGCAGAGACTTCAATGCGGTATGCAATGCAGATCATCGCCCTAGCAGATTGCCTGAGAGAGCGCAAGAAGAAGCAAATGGTGGGTGCCGAGGCGTTTCATAGTTTTGTTATTACAATATGAATCATTTTTAGGTAAGTAAAGAAGAAGTCGGTGAAGCATATAAGATGTTCTATGACACCAAGAGAAGTGAGCAATACCTGAAACAGAACTCGAGCAAGTTCCTTATGTGAGGAGTGTTGTACCATGTGCGTGATTTGGTTGCCATTGATACTCATTATTACGTTGTTCTGTTATCTTGTTATTGTTATGATGTCTTCCCGATGTATGAAGAAGTGATTTCCCGAAATTTTAGCCTTAGCTCAAAAAAAAACATTTACATGAAAACAATTCACAGGATAGCACTGGGAACCAACAATCGCAACAACAACAATCAACGACAGTGGAAACAATTGTTAAACAAATGAAACATCTATCTAGAACAGCTCATTATGCTTCATATGCAAAGCTAGAGTCATCTATCAAAAGTGCTCAGCTACTCATTTCTCCAGAGCTTTGTTCGCTTGAGCCGTTCGAGCGCGAATACGTAAAGCATGGTTAGCAAGCCTTAGGCGCAGCAGCTCATTTTTCATTGCTGTGTACTGGTCCTTCATTGAAACCCTAAAAAACTCTGTTTCAGAACGCCCCACAGAAACTGAGTGGAAACTTACATAAGAGAGCGTCGAGTTTCGTGAAGTAATCCTTCGTATCCGGTCGCATCCAATGCAGCAGACAGACGTTCAATTTCAGCTTTCATTGCAGAGGAATTCGAACTCATCAGAGCTACTAAACTTCTACTCTATTTTCAACAGTCCCTGATTCGAATACGATTCCAGAGCAAAGTTCATACTCATTTTTCGAGGCTGAATATGTCGACAATGTCGTGACTGCAGACCCACTAACTTACCACGGGGTGTGAGTCGCTAGGATAGGGATAAATTTTTCGCTTACCGCAGTGCGAAACTTTGTCCGCGGTTTGAATTCCACGTCCGACCCTGATCATGAGTGCACCTGAGAACCCCGCACGAAAAAGTTGTTTCCTGTCTAGCGACCCACCCTAACAGACGGGCATTATATAGCATCACTGGTTCAAAGCAGCAACCCCAGATCAAATTGGTGGAATCTTAGTGGTCGATCATAAAATTGTGAATGCTTGGTTGAAAGGAAATGAAAAAAGAAGCAAAGCAAATCACCAATGAAGCCCTTGAACGAGCACTCCCTCTTTCCTCCGGAAATGAGGAGACACGTGTCCGGGTTGTCTGAACTTATAGTAAATATCCGAAAGTTGCGGCAGGCATGGCGCGGCACCAGCCGCAAATGAAAGATTTTACACGGATAAAGCTGCTTCCGACATACGTAGGCTGGTGACAGACTGCGAAGCCAGCTATTCACTGGCAAATCGCTGGATACGATCGTTGCACCACGGATAGCTGTGTACATGAGGATCGAACTATGTACCAGCGACTCACACCGTTTGGAAGTGACGGGACTCAACGTTCAAAGAAACAGCCCCAGCAGGGTCGAAGTGGCGTGACGGCCAGAGGTCGCACCCCCTCTTGCCACCCGTGGATATTCGTTCACAATCACGGTTTGCATAGTGAATCGACTTCAGATAGTCCCTGTGGTCCCAAAACGATCGTAAATGCCTCCGCAGCCAATCGCGAGATCTACACGGCTGGCAGGAGGCGGTGCGACCTCCTGCCGCCACGCCCACTTGGACCCTGCTGAGACCGTTGCTTTGAAGGAGGCCCATTTTAAAAACACACTTTTTGAAAGTGGCGATACTTCCTATAAACGTTGGGTCCCGCCACTTTCAATTAGTTGTGAGTCGCTGGGACATCGCTCGATCCGCTGGCACATAGTTCGATCCGCTGGTACACAGCGCGATTCGCTGGTGCTTCGCTAGCGAATCGCTGGATTGGCTAAGTCAACATCGGCCATAGCTGGATATCAGCAAAGTTAGCTGGCAACAGCTTATCCACGCAACCTCCTTAAAGTACGGTGACAGCCGCATCACTTCCTCAACATGGCTATACTGCCAAAAGCAAAAATCAGGACTGCAGTAACTGTCAAGCCGAATATACCGAACAATATATCAAAGAAAACAGAACTCATTGACATATAATCTACCGTAAAAACAAGTCTCATCAGTGACCCTTTACCTGTTCACAGTCACGATGAAAGCGAGCACAGCTAAGTAATAACAGTGCAATGGAATGAAAGGGATTCACTCTGAGTGAATACATTCGTTGCACAATCAAAAGCGGCGATAAAAAGCCAGCAAAAGGTTTTTTCCAGTCTATAACGTACTAATAACGACACTACCTTGCTCTTCAAGCATGCGACGTTCGTTTATTAAGGCATCATTTTGTGAGTCGTGTGATACAGTTTGCTGAAAACACGCATGAAGTTTTCCAAATTCGTCCAATAGAACTATTTAAGTATATACAACACTTTTCGGAAGGAAAACGCTCAGATCTCTTGTTCTCACAACGACGCAACTATGGTAGCAACAATGACTCACCATAGAAGATTTCATTTTTGCCTAAACATAAGAGAGAACGAAAAAAAAACCATAGAATGGTCACTCACCATCTCGGCGAATTTTTGGAACATGTTTTGGTACAATTCCTTCATGTCCTGAGCTTTTCCTTCATCCAGTTCAGCTCTACGAAGAGCCATCACATTCTTCTCAAGACCGTCAACCTTAGCTTTCTCGCGCCTTTCTGCTTTCAGAACTCTAAGACAGCACAACATTGTAGAACACATGAGATTGAGTCCAATAACAACTGCAGTGAAGCAGTGCCCTCAGCGGTGGGTCTGCATAGAAGGCGACTTCTTCGCTTTTCGCCGAGCGAAACTGTTTCGCTGAGGGAATCTTGGGTCCACCCCTGGGGCGGTATTCAATCCTTGTCCGAAGTGGATTCGTCCCCCAAGTCTGATTCAATCCT
>KZ345296.1:118551-155577 GCA_002352805.1 Teladorsagia circumcincta
CGACTGAGTTGAAAAACCCATCGAGAGGCCGAGCAAGAGGCAGAGCAGATCGGGCAGAACTTAAAAAGGCAATGTCCTACTACAAAAAACTTCATCGTACTGATAGCAAATTGCTAGAAATACTTGTTTTTATGGGAACTGTAGTGGTTTCGCGAAAATTCTGCCTCAAACACGAACATTGCCTAGTTCAAAGGGCCAGCCGAATTGGCAAAAAATGCTTTGGCCGACGATGCTGGTAATGTCAGGCGACATTACGACAACCGGGTTGGAAGTGAAAACGTGCTACGAGTTGAAGGCCACCGCTCATTGAAGCAACGTCACTTTAACCTGCTCAAAAGGCGTAAAAAGCTTTTAACGCCATGGTTTCACGAATTAATGGCATCGTAGAGAAAAGAAGAAGTGACGGCGAAGAAAATCGCTGGGTATTTAGTTTGGCGAAAAGAAAATGAAGCCGGCCGGCTCGCCGGACGACGGTTGAAGTCAACCAGGAAACCAGGCAAGGCAGAGGGGGACGCGTCGAAAACATTGCAAGGATCACGCGACCCTCAAAATCGTGCCACCCACATAAACACTGTGCGTGGCAATGAGAAACTACGCACAGAAAGATTAGCAATCGACAGCGAAGGAATCGAGGGCGAATTTCGCAGGCCATCAAAGTTCAGGCGGAGGGGGAACGACCACCAGAAAAATCACCCGCTAAACTCGGTCTCGAGCAGATGGGTCAACTCAAGGACTTCCCCTAGAAACCACCATCACGAGAGGAATGGAGTAGTAGTTACCACAAGGATGTCTTGTTGTGGGCAAGACCTTGGCCCCAGCTGGAACTCGAACACTCTAGCTCCTCTGGTTTACCGGGCACTTGTGTTACCAGTTACGCTATCGGTGCAGCATTTCACCACCATTACGATTCTGATAGTATTTCCTTCATCCCTTATCAACCCTCACACTTCTATATGATGGTACGATTAAGGATAGTTGTAAGTTTCATTTAGTTTCCCAAAGAACTGGTAAAACAGAAAAAAGCCTCACAGATTTGCAAAGGTAAGGTTAAGCTGCCATAAATGATGATTTTGCCCCTCAAAATCGGGCCACATCAATTCAGTTCCTTATATTGACACAGCAATAAGTCTACATATTTGTCTAGACCCAGAAGTCCGAAAGACATACGCGGAAACTGAAAAACTGGATTCATAAGCCAAATATGACGAGAACGCGAGAGAGAGAGCAAGCGAAGGAGCGGCTGTGGGACACCGCTATCACAATCCCACAAAATACAGGAAATAAGATTAAGTTTGACGGAGAAAATACGGGGAAATTTTAAGTAATGTCCTCATAAAACAATATATGATACTCTAAAATAATGCTGTCTCTGAGCTTCATTTTAGTTCTAGAGTGGGTGTTACTGGAGCTATTAAATTTGTATTTATTAGTATTTTTTCCATCTCTATTAATCCTACCCCTGCCGAATAGCTTTCAGCAGTTCAATATTTCTGGCTTATATCAAGTTAGTGGCCTACGTAATATTTTGGTGCTTACTCGTAATTATAGTAATTGAAGAAATCTTCTAAAAATTGCATAACTGTCAAAAGTTAACTGGAAATGATGAATTATTATATATCACCCAGGAAGTGTACAGGGTGGCCAGAAATTACGGTAACAAGATAAAGTGATCACAGGAAAGGAACAGGGCCAGGGATGCACATGTGGACACCAATAATATATTCATGGGAAGTTAGTTAACAAAGTACAACTTCACTTCTCCGACTGGGCGTTGTCTGCGTTTATACCTGAGTGAAGTCATCTCGGGAACGCATCGTGCCTGTTGTGTAGGTAGGTACCGTAATTTCTGGCCACCCTGTAAATATTACGGCAGACACAGCGGAGAGCTGATAACGTTGGGGTGTGGAAGTAGAGGTCCAGATGGCGCAACAGCGAAAAGAGGAAAAATGGTGAGAAAGCCGCAAAACGAGCACTTGTTTTCCCGTTTATTCAGAAATGGAGGTAGACCAACATCATGGGTCCTTAATATAGTTGAGGGTTCCAAGGCAATTTTGCCTGAAAAAAATACAGTGTTTGGCATGGTTCAAGCAAATTTGGGATGCGCCACGCATTCTATCCGCTCATAACGTCTTGACAGCAAATTTACCAGTGCAGAATTTTGGGACTCAAGAGATTGATGGGAAAGTCTATATCTGCTTTTCGTTTCTGTTTGTTTTCTCTTTCTTTTGAATGGTCCAGTTACTTTCTCACCGCTTTCTCGAAAATTGGCAGTCCATTGCCACGTCCTTTGAAAATCGGCACTTCGTTTTGTACGGATCGAATAAGTAAAAATAAGCAAACAAATCAGTGTTCAGCCGCCTCCGGAGGAATGGGAGACTTGCTTGGCATGAGTGAAACAGCGAATAAGAAAGACATAGCGAGAGAGGAAGAAGTAAAATCAAATTAAGCTAGGAGTTATAAACGCTATTGAGTGAGTGAGTGCTTGCTAATAAGCAATTAGCCTTTCGGAAAAAAAGTGCATCAGCTGAATTGCAAATAATTCACGGTAGAACGCCCACCAGCTCAGAAAGTTGTAAGAAGAAAACTGTAGAAAATCGTTGCAAGTGTTGTTATATACAGATTTATTTATCTTTTATGGTAATTACAAGGAAAGACGAGCATAGAAAAGCGCATTGTCGCCAGCCTTCGTAAACCGCTCATGAATAGAAATGAACGGAAATCGCACGTCATTACAGAATGATATTGCCCTCTATGTTTGAAGCATTGCTTTTAAAGCATTGCTTAGCTGATTCTATAGGGTAGGCGAAAATTATTTTGAAAATATGTAAAAAAGTTCTAATCAACACAAACGATTTCTGAAAAGACTTCTCTAAAAAAATAGAAGGAAACTCGCGGTAAGTTCTGAAGCGTTTGCTTCCGATACGTCTACTGAGTTCAAATAATCTATAGCGATATTAAAAGGCAGAATAACAAGCTACCTGTAATTGAAGTGAACTGTAGCGCAAAAAGTACCACTCCAATCATTTCCTTGAAAATATCATAATAAATTCCCTATAAGTAAGATCTAGCGCTATAATACTACATGTAAAATTTTTTGGTAATTTTATTACCTCAATATTCATCCAGGCTGCTGTTGGTACGTTTTGAACTTCGATAGAACTAATCCTAATTAAACCTTTGACGGCCGTATGGCTCACCGGCGGGCCACAACAATCGGTCGCGTGGGAACGTGTGACCCGCGGGTGTGCAATGGCAGAAAATTCCTGGACAATCGCCTAGATTAGTAACTTTCCAAGTCTTCAAGCGATGACTGGTTAGGCACTTCTTCCACAAAATTACACACTGAATGGTCCGAAAACTCCTTACGTATATCGCATGAAGAAAAAAACCCTTTAATGGGGCCACGGTCGCATCTCACGAAAAACACGCGCGGTCCGACGCGCCACGCACATTTAGGCCGATGTCAGACTTTACGAATCGAGTGTTTCGCTACCAGCGATTCGCCAGCGTCCGCGGTCGCGTTGCGGTACCAGCCAATAGAGCTGTTCACATCACAAACTCTGACATTGGCCTTAGAACGCATGGTCGTCAAAGATTTAATAATTAAAGATGACAGACATCGAGAACATGAGATGAAACAAGGTTAATGAAGCCTTCGAGATTGAACAGTCCCTTTCGGAATGAGCCACGCATTCTGCTTTAGTCCGTAATCATTTATGCAATTCAAACAGAACTTGAGTTTTAGAATCGCTTGCGGTGACCTGTTTTCCCTTCCAAATGAGTCTGATATGATTAAGTGACTGTGTAGGACTGAAAAGCACCGTTGGCCTGATCGGAGTTCTGGTGAGTTTTACCCCTAACCGATGGACGGCGCCAAGTCCTCCCGGGAATGAAAAAAATGGAAATATGTATAGGTTATGGAACTTCTCGACTCATCCTGTGGAATGATATTACTATATTTTTTCTAAGCAATTACAAAATTCTACGAACACGATCGAAAATTCCTTAGAAAACTTCCACGAAGCCATTCAATAAAACTGCCGGAAGCTGGCACTGTTTGTACAGTGAGACAGCCGAGCGGAAGCAGTGCAAAGCGCGAGAAGCGATACGCGGGCAAGGATTGCGTGATGATATGAACAGGCTAACCTGAATCGCGGGTAAATGACCGCGCTACGCTGCGGACTGGACCGGCTATCGCTAGGCGTTTATTAAGGTGACAGCTAATCAAGGCTGGACTGGTTCTCCTGAAGGAAAACCCATGCGGGATGGGATAAGATGACGAACGACAATCTGCTGTCCACAGCAATCAGCCTATCAGCTTTGGTTCAGCCGCTAGAAAATCAGAGTTTAAACTCTTGAAAATGGCATTGAAATGCTCGAAAACGCTTGGCGCTCCTCGAGGAACAACAGCAAGAGGAACATCTGATCGAATCTTTCGTGCGCCATGCATTCCACCGCCATTTATCGACGTGCCTGCTTTGAATGCATTTTAGCCTATGCAACGACTTTATGGGGGGAGGGGGCGTTGTACAATTTATTGTTTTTATAGACTCAGACGTCCTTTGACAGTGAAAGCAACAACCTCAGATTGAATTCGCGGGGTAAAAGCTGTCTACAATGAAAATGTGGATGGCGAGTAGACTGCAAATGAAAAAGAACTAGAGAAAAGCGCCAATGAAGTCTTGCCATAGAGATCCCCTATTTCCCTCTGAAAAAGGAAGGGGCGTGTCGGACGAGCTGTCCGGACTAACATGCTTCGCTGGAATTCATTGCTGGCTCCTGCCAATCCGCAATCACATTTGCACCGATACAAACAGAGTATATGCATCAGTACTAACAAACGATTCAATTAAATAAGCTGAGTAAATAAAATCAATAAAAGCACAAATTTCAAAACACGAGACAGATTGCAAGCAATCGCGCAAGGACCCGCATCCGAAGACGCGATCTCCACGGCCGGCAAAGGACCGTTGCATTTCATAGTACCACACGCCCACTTCGAGAACATTCAACTTCCTCCTAGCGGTGTTCCAGGGAGAGCTTTTTGTTCAGTGACACTTCATATGTTTGACTGAGGCTAGTGCATATTTTCACCACATTAGTATGAAGGCTACGATCCTACCGGGACTGTTGTTTGAACCGACCACGGGGGCATGGAAGATGGTCGGTTACAGCAAAATTCTAGCATGGATGTGACTCTGGACGAGTTGCCGCCAAAACTCGTTCGCCAAGAAAATATTCAAATCGAATTCCCTTCTTATTCCTTTGAATGGAAGCACGATTAATGGATGCACAAACAAGCAATAACGCTCTCAACAGTACAAACACTTCGAATTTTTCCAAATAATTTCTGAAAGAAACCTTTGACGGCGCGGCGCAGTCCTGTTGCACGTGTTCCCATCAGAATGAAGAAACAGTTGCCGACATCAACTGGCACAATTTCAAACCCAGTGCAAGCCGTCCTTGGAATAAGATCTGAGTGCAAGGGCAGCGGTAGAATCCTCCGAGTGCAAAATAGAAGGAATTTCCCGAATAGGTGAGGCTCTCTCCAAAAGCAGCGCAGAAATGGTAGCGTCAGCAGTAGGGGAAAGGGCAGGGCGGTGAGTGGATTGGTGAATGGCATTTTGGATCGCGTGACCTCGCTCTTTACGGCTGACTTAATTGCATACACCATATGTGAAGGGAAAACGACCATCCTCACACGGAACATCGACGTTCTTAGCGTGAAAAACTTCACGCATATTGTGGATCGAAAAGTGTACGCGAAAAGTAGCACAGGGCAAAGCAAACGCTTTCAGAGGAAAAGAAGACTAGACTGGTGAAAACTCACTTATGGATGGAACAAGAAGTTATAATTGAATATTCTAGCCAAAATTAGCTTACGAATACTTGGCCTTTATGAGAGCTTTCAGAAACGGCTAATGTTCTCGAATCATTGGCTGGTACTAGAATTTGTGCTTTAAATTTGGAGACAATTTTTAGTTATTTGCCGAGTAACGTTCAAACAATTATACTTTTAAATGAAAAGTAAATGAGCTAAAAATATGATCAAATAACATGCAAATTGAGTTTGCAAGTGGATCAATCTAATTTAGTCGTATATATATTATCTACCTTTTGAAAAGTGGTGTAACTGTAACCGTAATCCCGTTGGTGTGACTAGTAGCACGAGTGTCCGAAAAGCAAGAGGTGCGAGTTCGATTTCTTTCCGGGACACAGTGAGAAAATGCTTATGACGCAGTTCAATTGTGATGACTTCAGGGATCTTTTCTCATCTCAAAGTTGATGGACTTTTTGCGGTAAAATTTTTGGGCCTCGAAATGTCGTCTCTAATTTTGATCGTACGGGGCGGCTTGTGACTGCAAGTCCTACTGCAGCAATTATTCAAACATCCACATCAGATTCCGATCTAAAGGTTCGTGATGGGGATCGACTGTGTAATTCAAGATGCAGGCCAAAATACTTCCAATCATTTTTGAAACCTTGTATGGAATGATAACTGATTTTGAAAATGCTTGAATTAAAAATAATCTGATGTGACTGACACAGAAAACGTGAAGTTTCACTTTTAGAAGAATCATTTGAAGTGTGATTAAATGAATACTACTCATGAAGTAGGAAAAACTTGTTTAGGCATTAGTGCAAAGCTCCTTCTCTGTCCGTGTTTCGTGAGCAGCGTCCATTAAACATACCCATGGGGCTACTATGGGCTCGTCGTAAGGAAATATACAGCAGAAATGAGATGAAAACGGCAATGAAAGTCAGCCAAGCCAACCCTTCAGCCAACTCGCCCAGACTCGTGTTGTAGGGTGCTTTGAAATCCCGACCTGTTTGTGAGCTCCTTCGAACCCCTCAAAAATTAGTATATCGAATGATAGTAACTATCTACGAGAAAGGCTCTGCACAAGTTATTAAGAGTTATTGTAAGCAGACTCATGGGTCGAGAGGGAGTCAAAGAGAACCTAAAAGTGGATTAACACATAGATAAAGAACCAAGAAATAGGTTGCGACAGATGTATGTTAACATCTCCATTCCAAGTGATAGTACCACGAAGGCATGGGATAAGTCGATCATGGTGCTCTAGGAAGGGCAAAGGATTATCCTCTAACGATCATCAGAGATGATGATGCTGTAGGAAACTCCTGCAAGGAGTTCGGCAAGAAGCTGTAGGAACACTACCCAGAAAGTCTTGAAGACTATGGCTTCTGCGGATGCTGTTATTAAAAAGAACTAGAGACTTCCCACAAGGAGAGCAGGTTCTGAAAATGAAAACAACTATGAAGGGTAGCATGAAGTGCACGTGCTCGATCAATAAGAATGGAATGAGTTACGTGTGAAGGCTAAATAGGGGGCTGTAGAGGCTTCTGAATACTCATTCAAGCCGGAAGCAGTAGATAGCCCACCCAGTGTTGCCCTTCAAGGGCTATGTCTAATTATACGACGAGGTGGGAGACCTCGTTAGTCTGAGAGGAGGAATCGATCCCTTGAGCTGTGTGCATGGTAACTGCTTATCGCTGCGTTAGCATCTCAACCGATGTCCGAAATCAGAACCACATTGATAGAGAAAGATAAGTTACCGCGCTCAATTAAGGTATAAATAAATAAATAAATAAATAAATAAGTTCCACCGCTGTCCCCATTACCAAATTAAGCATTATTTATTTGCTCATTTATTGACATTAAAGTTGATTTTAAGACTACTATAGTGCCAACGACGCCTTTATGGGACCATTTTTGGAGTGCAAATTTGATAGGTGGAGCGTCAAAAATATCAGAACTGGTATCCATGCTCTTTTTAGTTGTAGGTGTGAAGAACAGCATTCGTAGATTCAAAAATTGAAATCAAATACGCTAATCGTAAAAGCTCAGCATAGCCACTGCCCTGAGCTAATATCTCATATGGATAATTCCAGCTTTCCAATGCAACAGCATGAAATCACACAGCAATCAACCAGCTCGAATTATATGGACCGCATTGAGGAAAGTCGCTGAGGCAGAAAATTGAAGCAGAAAATCGACTTCTCATAGTACGTCAACAAAAACCGATGTTCTGCTTCAGCTGACACGCCTTGCTCGGAATCAACAACGTCGATCTTAGGGCAAGAAAAACGACTATGTTTAGCATCTCCTCGCTCATTGATGTCTTGCATGGGTACGCCGCTGCACGCGGAAGCTCTAGGGGAAAAACGGAGAATGATGAAGAGGAATTAAGAGTGCTGTGATGTAAATTTGAAGGAGGACATCTTACTTTATTTCTACTCAATGGAGGATAACCCTGCTCAACAAAGTCTTTACCCCGCTGTTCCACCGGGATAAAGATCCAGTTGAACAGGGTCGATGAAGAACACGGCCCGATAAATCGCATCGTAGCACATTACCCTCACCTCTGACGTGGACTCGAACTTCGAATGGATTTCATGAGGCAAAGAGAGCTCTTATTGAGATGTTTCGTCACTGACGAAATTACGGTTCAAACTTTCCTTAGAACTAATGTGACCTATGCGATCCTCGAAGAATCAAAGAATGAACTAGGAATAATTATGGATGGTAAAGGACGATCATGTCCATGAATGATGACTGTGATCTGATTTTAAGGGTCCATCATCATATTCAAGTTGTTTTGAAAGGGGATTCCACGATGTGTGGAAAGAAACAAGGGAAACCCACCCCGTAGAAAGACAGGCAATGTCCCTGAGAGTGCGAACGGTACGCAATTGTCAACTCAGGATATGGCCCCGGCAATCTATTATGACCGTTCCCGCGCCACTCGCGCCGCGGCACGCCCATCAATTGGCCAACCTTTCGCCGCAGGTCTCCAGCCGTATAGCAGAGAGCGTCCGCCTTTGAGCAGCGCAAATGAATGTTTTGACTTCATCATTCTTGAAAAGTGAAAGATAGAAACGTTCAGAAATGATCAACCCATCCGAGATGAGCCATGCACTCGATTTTATGCCAAGTCACTAATCTGTCTGAACGCTTATGGTCTTCAAAGGACAAACAAATAGGGCCAATGTATGGCACTTAATCTACTGACAAAAGGGGTTTAGACAGGGTTACCTCCGTTCACTAGTTCCAGAGCGGGGAGGGGATCTTATTTGCAAACTATGGGAGAGATACTGCTCCGGGTTCACTCCTTTAACGTGCAGTGGTGGTGGGGTGATATCGGCACCCCCTAAAAGGGAAAGGGTCGTCAAATTTTTGCAAGAGGCAGATGCCTGCATGAAAAAGGCACAACCAGGTAACGGATCTGTAGAGAGGATTGCTTGATGATGATACGGAATGTGAGCGGAAGTAGGTCTTTAACCAATTTTGAACTTCCGCAGTCAAACGAAAATACATAGAAAACACGGCATATCAATCGCGAGGAATCGATATTGATAAAAACGATACAATTCGCAAGCAATTATTCACCTGACGTCTATTCAAAATGTTTCCGCCAACACGTTCACAGGACAGTCGTCATCGCCTACGGCTGTCCTGACAAAGCTTTTACGGAAACAGAATTTTAAATGAAAATCGTACCGTATCCCAGATTTCAATCAGACAAAACACCACTATCAAGGCGGTGTGAATTGAGTGCTGTCACATGGATTCTCACAGGATGCAAACCTCCCACCTTCAGCTGATCAAGGCAATGAATTATTATTGAAACATTTAGTACACCTCTACGAATACGGGAAGCATCTAGGAAGCACTTATCCAACCATGCTGCATCTGCGGTTCCTCTCGCCGTGCATCACAACCACTGAAATAATGTTAAAATCGGGTCTATTCCAGTTAGGGGGTGGGGGGGGGGGGCATTGCGATCCAGAGCGCTTAACACCATAAAGCTTATTCGTGTACTGTAAATGTTAAGGACTAAGCCTCAGAAAAGAAAGAGACCCCCGGATACGTGGGAAACCTTCGTTTTCCCCGGGGACTTCCTCCTCCTTCCTAGGCTAAGTCCTAGCTGTTCACAAGGTGAATACTACTCTTGATAGACGTTTATATCATCCAGCACACAGTGTCATCCAGTTATACAAACAAACTAAAGCAGTAACGTAGGATTGAAGCTGATAGCAGCTTGTACCATTAAAAGACTCCCTAAGCCAAAGTAGCGTCAGACCGAACTGTTGCGCCGCAATGCCCCCACCCCCCCCCCTCCCCAACTGGAATAGACACCTGAAATCTCCTATTAGGTTGATGCATAACTATTAGTACTTTCGAGCCCTTTTTTCTTGAAAAATAGAGTTCTCGGTATATTTTCTCATAAAAATATTTTTCTCTCATTAACAGAATTGCGTACCGGAAATCATCTTCATATCCGCAACATTATGCTTATTTATCACTTCGGAAAGGTTGGGAAGCGGCAGAGTCATTTCTCGATCTCAACGAACTTTTGACTAGGAAACAATCAGCAAAAGCCAAGCGGAAAGAAGGTCCAAGAGGTTCAAAGCATCGTATTTACCGACCGAATCTCCTACAGACTACTACGTCAACTCAACTGGTCGTTGAAAAGCTGGCAAACGAACAAAATTTACGACGAGTTGGATGACTTGTTGGCCGATGTTAAAGCGTGAATCAACAAATTCCCCTGAAACTCTCTACGAAGCGTTTACAAAGGAAGATGCAATCGATAAATTTTCTCTGCTGGAAATAGACTGGCGGTGGTCACGATGGAGTTTCCGTAGATGGCAGTTCTTATCATGAGACCTTTCCCTTCATCTCGGACGCAGTTATTATGACTCGGTATTTAAACTCAGCCCACATTAAACTGTTCAAAATGACAACTCTCGTTTCAATTACCGCTCAATCAATTAATCACCAGCGGGAACTATTACTGCAAATTAAATCATTCTACTAAAAAATTGCTGTAAGATGCAGTAATTGTAGCTAAATTATCGAATGAAAATATAACCAAGCACGTAGAGAAAGGAATAGAACATGAATCGCCAAGGCAACATAGCCTCTCAAACAAAAGTTGGAGGATAGTGAAGTGATGACAGGCGTCACCTGCATCATTGAGAGATCGGAGATCGCTGATACCGCTTAACTAAACCATTTCTCAAGATCACATTTTGAAGCTGCTCGAACCTTTCCACAACATTTTAGTGAAGTCAGCCTTGATAACAGAGGTTTAGACCACATCACTTGGCGCAATAATATGCCGAGCGGCTTTCCGAATCCTCCTGCAGCAAGACGAGTACGAGATCATGACCGTAGGGGCCCTGAAGGAATACCAGTCGGCCGTACTTCTCCAACTCAGCCTGTTTTGCGGTGCGAGATCAAGGTAGAAATTGCTTGAACATTCCCCTTGCCTCGTCCCAGTTCTCGTTATCAGAGTTTTACAAAGGGTTCAAGCCAACTGTTCCGGCCTCACCTTCCCCCCTCCGCGCTCCCGGCTTTGTAGTCCCAACGCTTATTAGATCCCAGAGCCCCCGCTTTTCAATCCCAGCGCTGATTGAGCCCCCGGGCTGCCAGCTTTTGAACCATCGCTTATTAGACCCACGAGCTCCAGTATTTTCAGTCCCAGCGCTTATCAGACCCCCGGGCTACCTGGTTTTTAGCAATCTTTTGCAGTAAGACAAAACCACTGTGTCTGAGGTGACCGGCAAAAAGCACTGATAAGGCCTTTAATACATCAATCCCGGAATTCTAATTAAACACGATTCATGGCGTTTTCAAGAGCAACTGATCAGTACCACCTTTATCCTTAACACGAATGAGAATTTGCATGAAGCAGTAGTGACTTACTATATTTATTGACAATGAGTACATTCAATTATTTGTGATGAACTTCTTTTAATCGATTATGTTTGTCACCTATTTTAGAACGATCACACATATGCCCAGGTAAAATGGTTAGGTTTCAATGGCCCAGCGCGTTGTTGCGCTTCATAACTTCGGCATGATACGCGTGATGGCCCCCAACCAGGCGAATCTAATCTTTCAATGGACGATCATGCGCGAGCTTTTTCAGAAGGTTGTTGAGAAGCCACAATTCAAGCTTCTCGACTGACGCATAGAAGAGATTGAATGCGAAACTTTCACCTTCGTCAACGATCGAAGACCAGGGACAAACGGCAACCGAAGGTTCCAATGATCACCATCGTACTCGAGGTTCATTTGCCAGAGACTGAGTCCCCATGGCGAATTCCAAACAAACTTCATAGACTTCTAACAACAGAAAAGGGCTATACTGGCACAAAAAAAGGAATCATGAAAGATGTCAATGACGCCCGTCCGAGTCACTTCGACAAGACACCAGGTGATACAGGTGATTGCCCTCAATTACCAAACGGTGTAACTACGCTACCTACTCTTGGCAATATCCATCTCGCGCTGGCAAATAACTGAGAAATTGGGTGAATTCGAGACAAATACCTTCACGCATAGATGGAGAGAAGCTTAACATAGGAAGAAAGATGGCTGGTGGGGTTGCTGTATCTTATGGGTTCTTCCCAAATTCGAGGTCATCTCGAACGATTTTATCGCAGACTCGGACTTCAAAACAGATTTAGTGAAAGACGAGAACTTGGTGAAGCCAATCAGGTAACCATGGAAGCATTTGCACAAGAACCGATGCCACCCGATTCCTGCCCCTTACACTTTTATCTCGGAAAACGAAAAGAGCGTCGAGTGCAACCACACATCATAAGTGACAACAGCGAGAAAAAAAACATATTTCGTTGACCGTCGTCATTTGTGGTGTGTGGTCTGCTTCGACGCTTCGTTTTCCGAAATGGAGTATATCTAGGCAATTTCCATTCAGAAAAGCTCAAATTGAACGAATCAACGATAAGGAACTGCCACTTTAGAACCATGGTCATCACGAAAAAAGCCAACAAGACCATATTCTGACATGAAATTCAAAGCTCCTCATCCAGCTCACACTAAACTGAACCAGGATATAGGATAGCAATTAAAAGTTTTAATTATATATAGAGCACAATTGTAATCAAATCACAAGCAGCTGAAAAAAAAACATGCCAGCTGACTCGATGAGCTCATCACATAACACGTACGCGGAAGTATCTAGTTGCACGTTCTGAAGCTACACCTCTGCTGAAGCTCAATACCCTCAAAAGGCAGGTCACACTTCTGGACTTGATAAATATGCAACGGGGTCTTCAAGGAGACCAAATGGAAAAGTACAGGGTGGAAAGCGATAAAAACCACAGTACAGCGTTTCCAGATCATGACTAAGCCAACACACAATGTTTACTTGAAGGCACTTGACAGGTGACATTGAGGAGAGCTCGCGAAGTTCGGCAGGCAATATGATCACTTCTATGCATCAAAAACGCGCCCTCGTCACTTCTCACTCGATTTCCCTCTCACGTTTTGAAATATTTCTCGCTGGAACTTCAGGCCAATTGACAGTTCCACCACAACACGATGAACAAACATTTGAACAAACAAGAATGAGCTGTTACTGCCGGACCTCATACATCCCTCAAGTCAGCTTGCTGTGAAGATTCACTGCAGTGATGTCATTGTTGACATTAGGCGCGCTCAGGTTCACCAGTAAAAGGGCTCAATTAACCCGAAGCTGTTCTCAGCAGAACTCAACCTCGGCACGCGCCATGCACTCCACTACCGTTCGAAACCACGAGGGATTTGAGCGCATCTGGCGTCATCCTATTTTTTTTTATCCAGGTATAGTAGTACTGTGAATGACACCGCTACATATTCGCAGTCAATTATAAAATATCATAAAATAAGAGTGAAGTAGGAGGGGGGGGGGAAGCTTCACAGGCCTTGGGAACTTCGTCCGAGTAAGAGAATGGATTGTCCCGCAGTTCCAGGCCTAGTTTTGCCTATATACTGTAATTCAAAACGTAGAGCGGGACTGCGGCAATTCCACATTAGAAGACGAAAATTAGTGGATCTTCCTGAGGGAAATTTGCATACTTTCTAATCTATCACCTCCCCCCCCCCGAATGAAGCCATTCCAATTACGAGCGATCCTACCTTTAGAGTTCCTATTCGAGATAGTTTCTTGGGCCGAGGCATTTACTCTTCGGTATACTGCCCCCAGAACTCGAGTCGGGGTTCTGTGCGCCACTTCCGAGATGACGTCCTAGCTTTATGACTGATTTCTTTCGAGACTTTAGACATAGCGTTGTGACGGGGGTGTTTAAAGCCTGCCTGTCAACCTGGGCTTGACGCTAGTACTAGAACCGTTTTTGCAACTTCTATAGGGCATGGATGAACCTAGGCAGGGATCAAACTCGCGGATCTCAGAGGTGCAGACGTGAGTCTGCACTCCTAACCACTCGGCTATATCGGCTACATTCCACCTCCACAGCATATCCAAAAATAATGGGGACTGCGACCAGTAAAGATACAGAAAATAAGCCTGTCCTCTTTAGAGGCAGTTCAAAATTTCATTACAGCCAATCTCCCTCAACGGAATTACTCTATTGGTAGTTTACTTTGCTCCATGACAATATTTACTCCTATAATGGCAAAAAATTAATAGCTGAGTGTAAGAGACGTTGTGATAAGTGTAAAATGGGGTTGAAAAACAGAACAATAAACAAATTAGGAGATCAGTAGACGGAATAACAAGACCTTAACTCTCAACAGCACGAGACCTTTAAAGTTCTGACTGTGAGCCTCTTCAGAAAAAAAACTAACGAATCATACCGTATTCACTGGAATCTCATGGCACACTCAGAAAAAGGAATTTCATATTTTGGAGATTTTTAAAAACAGAACACTCTTCAATTTCTGAAATACAAGCTTTACAACCACAGCACAAAAAACAACAAAATAAAAGAAAACCGAAAAACTCATAACAACGGCTAGCGTACCTTCGTAGGCTTGATTGTCACCGTGAGACGATTGTTTCGCCCCCATCATAGAACGCCTCTGAAACTAGAAAGGGATAAATATTTGACAGTAGACATTTACACCACATTTACTCGAAATGTTTATTTATATATGACCTTAAGCAGCCCATAGGTAGCCGACAAGAGGCCCGTCGCGCGGCAAGATGGCAGAGTGAAGATGGGTCAGCGGACGAGTCGCAGCGCGTGCTGTGCGTTATGAGTCGTAGTATGGTACACTATAATTAACTTGAAGCCATATCGATACAGTGCACGCTGCAACTCGTCCGCGACCCATCTGCGCCTCCGCCATCTCACCGCGCGACGGGCCTCCTGTCGGGCACCTCAGCCAAGAGAAAAAGAAAACCGAAACAACAATGAGAAAAAACAAGTCTCCGAACAAGAATTGTAGAAAAATCAGTAACAAATTGTCGAAGTGAAGTGCGGTAGAAACTATCCGTAAAAGGAACTTAAAAAAATGGATGGGCTTGCAAGCCCAGCGGTTCGTTCCACACCCTTGTGAACGCGAAGAAAGCGAGGGCTGCTACGCAACAGCGCGCATCAGTGTCGCAATTACTGACACCGCGCGGCGTTGCGATGCGCTGCGAAGAAGTGCACAGCCCTCAGGGGATCAGTACAGCGAAATGGAATTAAAAGGCACGAAGGAATTTTCAGCCGCTCAACGAAGGCGAAGACGGCGGCCAGTCACACTGGTAGCTAGCAAATGTTCGCTCATTATGGCGTCGTTTATCGACAAGAGTGTAAGCCATCGAAAGAGGGTGGCTGACGTATAACACGAAAATGAGCCGTCACGATTAGCTGAGAGATAGCATGAGGTGGTATTCCGATCAACGGATATCTAGGTGACGCGACAAGTCATTCAACTCTACAGCTGGTCCTGATTATGTAATGTTTACGATGAGGATGGCGTGAAAACTGGTATCACTGCCATGAAGATGCTCTCGCGCTCAGCGCGCAAGAACGCTAACGCGCTATCGTCACTTTACAGCGATTTTCATTCAAAAAGCGATCGTTGGTGTGAGATTCTCTTCTAAAACCTGCGCGCTATCATGCACAACAATGCAATTTGACAGTAATTATACACGATTTGAGAACGTTCTCGACCTTGTCGCTCTCCTCTTTGGACTTCTAACAAGACTCGAATAACAAGAAAAAAAAGATAAATCTCTAAAAGATGATCGCTCAAGTTTTTTGGCGCGCCGTGCATTTTACTCCCACAAGGGATTTTTTAGGATACCTAAAGCACTGCTTTGCTAGCCGAACTACAACACAATAATAAATTGTTTGACATATCAGTAAACTATTAACACTCGAAAGTTTATAAGTACTTTATTCTGAATAAAACGTTGTTTGTGAACTTTCAACTATTTGAACTCAATTGAATTTTTTTTCAGTCAATATGTCGATCCATATCTGGTTCCCAGTGATTCGGCAGAGATGAGCATTACATTTAAAACCGCACAAAACATCTCCTTTTATTAAAAAGGGACTGAGTCTCAGGCGGAGGGTAGGGACCATGAGAGAAAAAGAAAATCAAAAGAGCACTTAGAAAAAAAAAGAAATCTCCCAATAAGAACTGTAGGAAAATCAAGAACAAATGTCGAATAAGGTTTATTCGGTATAAAACTATCCGTCAACGACCAGAAAAAGACGGTGTCATCCTGCAGGGGAGGGGGGGGATCATGTAAAGCGTTCAAAACCAGGGTGCGAGAGCAATTTTTCTTTACTCCCCGTAGTTGTTGCCCCTCCTATGCTTAGTCCTTACCCTTATCTTGCGATAGCCCGAGCTTCTTTGAAGTGAAGTAACATGGAAGAGGGAAGAGAAGTTAGTATAGCTATGGTAGGATATTGTGGAGAGACCTTCGCTAAAGCTTTGCTGCGGTCCAACTCCCTGATCATGGTTCATTGAGGTCTGGGTGGCTCGATCTCTGGAAATGGTATTGAGGAAGGAAATTAGAATGGAGGGATCTCATGGCAAGATACAAATATCCAAGCTCGACTCCACGAAAACACCTCTGCCAAGTAGAAAACACTAGAAAGCTCTCATAGGCTTTCACGGCCAGACGTTCCCCAACCAAACAAGTAATAATTCATCACTAAAGGAGCCCTAATGGTTGCTTGCCAACCATTGTATTCTCAAAGTGGAATCGCATATGGAAGAAAAACCTTTACATATTAAAGCAATGTCAAAAATAGCAACAGAATGTGACGAGTCATAAAATGGCACCAATGATAAAATTTGGTAAAGAGATAAGAGAAGAGCGAGCGATTCTATGACAACGGACGGTAAGGTTAAAGAAGGAGCATTCATGGCAAGTACGACGAAAGTGCCGTCCACGCAAAACCCAATAGGAACACGCAACTGGAGGAAAAATACCACGAAAGCAATTCTGAAAAGGACTCGTACTGACTTGTGCCAGGATTTCGAGGAGAGTGGAAACTTGTTTCAAAATGTTCGAAAATTTCATCACTTCATTCCTGGCGCCAAGTGAATACTTTACTGAAGCCCTTGGTATTCAGCCAACCATACTTTTTGTAAGGGACAACAGAAGCGCGTTATTGAAGGCATGGTGAGAAGATTACTACCCGAATTCCCCTTTCCAAATAGACCACCTAGAATTACACGAATTCCAGTCGTGTGAGTGAGGTTTGCAAATCCTCCGACGGGAACCTTACTGGTTGCTCGCAACTCTTTATTGAACTCTCTTGTGCATGACTTTATCAAGAGGGAGGGCATACCAATGACCCCCCTCCTCCCAAAGGAGCGAAACGCAAACCGAGCCCACACCAACAGCAAGCAAAACGATTTTGGGAGTACTTCGAGGTTTTTTTCTTCTTACATTGCTGATCAATCACTTCCAAAATTGCGCTAATTAAACGCAAAATGCCACACCTATTCGGTTACGGAATGTGCCGTTATGGCTGATACTTATCAAAACCCTTACTAGGTTGAGCTATGCGTATACTCACAGCAATTCAATTCTTTTCAAGGGACTAAATGCTCCAATCAAACAGCATAGACAGTCTTCGAAGCATTGGCCAACTAGCCGATTATTTTTTGTCCTGCTGATAGCCGTTTTGCCGCAGCTTGCAGTGCAAAAATTATCGCAAGGATACGTGCGAGTGCGAAACTCTGGTTCGAGCCCCGACATAGTCAAGCTATTTCACTCAAATTCAGTCAGCAGCCCTTTCAGTACTGCATCAATGCGCACTTTCGCCGTAATCCCGAGAAACTAACTGCAACCGACTAGTTTCTCCTCTGTGAAGTAAGGTACAGGTGATTCGAATATTTGTTCAATGCACTCAGTTCCACTTAACACCTGATGGCGCCGTTGAAGCAGATTCACGGGAGACCATTGAAAGGGTGAATATCAGCAAACAAGTGCAGTTGCAGAACTAGAGACATCAACTAATGAAAGAAAAATAGTAGGCTTGAAGAAAGACATTGTAATTAGAAACCGAAGGACAAGGTTGGACAACAAAGATGTTGCGCACGAAACATAACGTTCACACAAAAGAGGCGTGGTCAAATTGGATTGGGCGTGGCCAAATTTTCTTTTAGAGAACTACAAGCTGGACGCTAATAAGCATGTTTTGGAGTGACTTCTCATTTTGTGCACTACTTCATTCTCATTTTCTTCTGTACTAGATTTTTCGCCTGTCGTTAATTTCTTCGGCCAACACACTCAACTTTTGGGGAGGAGGTGGGGGCATGTACCAATCTCCATTTCGACGATGAATAGCTTCTTTTCAACTCAAACCAAGTCACACAAGAAACAGCTGTATCAGCACCATGACGAGGCTCTGTGATTCAACTGTGTGCACTTGTCAATGCCGTGCTGCTAACCCAACTGAACAGTCATATTGAATTTGCTGAATTTCATATCGCAATCGAATTTGCAATCGCTTCGCGGTTTAGCACAGGTAATTTTCCTGTTATAGAGCCTGGAGAGCAAATATCGGAACGTTTGTAACCAGAGTTGCTCGGTTCTGATCAACTCTGTTTCAGAAAATCCAAAGCGCGTCGAGTGGAGACCACGCACCACAACAGACGACGGTCTCCAAGCAAATTTGGTAGCTAATGATTCATAGTAATAGGTGATAATTGTTGAATGAGAGTTACGATCAGTAATATCTGATAGAATACATTTGCAATAGGCTAATCATTTCATCGGCAGAAACATTTACATTTTGTGGAGGGTGTCGTCACTTTTAGTGTGTGCTTCGCACTTGAAGGGCATCTTGTTTTTTAGAAGAAAGAGTGTGTATTGAGATCCGTTCTTGAGGAATTGAGCATGTAGAGATACTGATCCAACTGTCAGTCCTGAGGGCTTCTAAGTTGACCCAAAGTTTACTCCTTTGCGGACCGCCGTGATGTGAGCACACCGAAAGTTTTTGGCGTTTCTATCAGTAAAAAAACAATCTATCGATATTGAGGCTAAGTGAGGGCGAAACGCTGCCCGGTAGCGTAATTCGTACCACACTTGCCCGGTGAGCGAGAGGTGCGGGTTCGAGCCCCGCCTGGGGCAAATGTTCTGTTCATATCCCAGCATTCTCATGAATCTATCAACAGTTTTATCAGTGTCAAATACATCATATTTTCTGTGCTCGAAGAGCTTACTGATGACTTTGAAACTTGAGAAATGCTGAATAAATGATTTCCCAAGTGGCACTGTGTACAGTCCGCAAGGGCTAAAATGTATCACGCCTATGACCAGCTCCATGACTTGACCCTGAAGGTACGAGACACATAATGCTCATGAAGGGATCATGACATGATCTTGAAGCTACATGGAATCGCGGTCTCGACTGGGTAGAGCACATCACAACAACTACCCTTTCTTTTCTAGAAGGTTCTGGAGAGCGGAAAAAATATAACAACGTTACAAGTTAGTGGGACCTATTGCTCATGTTGGCCGGGACTTACGCTGAGGTCTTCTTTTTCAACCCCGTTAGTCCCGCACAGTCGCAGGGTCCCCTGTCCTTATTAGTCTTCGCCGCTTTACTCTATCCAGGGCGTCGTCTGCATCGTCTGGCCTTAGACATGGTTTTTGTGATGGGGGTCTTCATCAATCGGCCTGTCAATTTGGTCCTGACGCTGGTACTAGAACCATTTTTGCAATTTTTGCAATTTTTGCAGAACACGGTTGGACCTCGGCTGGGATTGAACACGCGGCTCTCAGGAGTGCAGACGTGAGTCTACACCCTTAACCACTCGGCCATCCCTGCCTTGGAAATTACGCTGAGCTATGTGAGCCCAAAATCAAGAAAAATCAATTCGCCTACTCATCTAGTGAAGACTGGGGTGACGCATGGCAAATGGTACGATGGTGAATTTGAACAGAAACGGGTTGACAGCGGGCAAGAACTAGATCGAATGAGAGTTATGTAAGGAGCACAAGAGCCTTAGGGAATGAACTGCAGCGAAAGTTCCAAAGGCAGGAGTTCGGAAGTGTCCGGGAGAGACTGAAACTGCGACGACACAACGTTACAGCCTGGTATTGACAGATAAATTGGATTGAACAAATTTTTCTTCACGTGACTATGTGTACTTTCAGTGGAGACCTAGCCCTCAAACATCTTCCAGGACTTTTCTACATCAAATTTGGAAAAAAAGCAGAGCAATACCCAGTTGAGTACAGTCAAGCAAGCACACGAATGAATGGAAAACCTGAAATTCTATACTTTGACTGACGCACTCCCCAAGACCTGTTCACGTAATGCCAGCAAAATTATGAACGATTCGCATGAATGATCGGACCTTGGTGAATTCACTTCTTTCACATAAAATGGAAATTCAAGCACAACTTCCTGGAGATATAAGGAGTTTTCATTTCCATTTTGACCACCAGAACAATCTAAAGATATGACTGTTAGGAGTGGACTGCTTCTACAAGATAGAGCGTGTGATGCTGCCACCAGAACATAGTGTGGGCGGAGCGGTTTCGGAGCGTTACAAGCCCAGTTAATGCATTCATTAGAACACTCCACTTCCTCTAATTTTTGCCTGGTACCGGCATATTCCACATTCGTAGATTATACTGCCTTCAAAATTGCATTTCACTAATCCAGAATATTGTAGAATGTTGGGAGCTGAGTTAAGAAATGAAAGGTAGTTGACGACTGGGCCGCCACACAAGGAATGAACAAAGGAAACACTGAAGGCCTCCTATCGAACATAAATTAAAGGAGGGTTTTACGATAAAAATAGAAAAAAGGGTAGAACTGGGCAGCGAAGCAGGGATAAAGAAGAACCACGTAAAACGGTCCAGAACCCGAGTAATAGGGCCTCTTCCTTGCCCGTTGGGTTCTCCAGTAAGGCGACGCTCATCTTTGTACCCTTTCCAAAGGTAACGCTCTCTCTGCTATCTAATCACTCAACGCGAATAGATGCGCGAGGAATAACTAGGTAGTCGATGGGCGTTCCGCGCCACCTGCGCCAATGGTAAGGCCATGCAAGATCGGGAGGGGGCATATCCATCAATGCGAATTGCGTGTTGGTCCGCACCCTCAGAGAGTCCGCCTGTCTCTCCACTAGGTGGGTTTCCCCTTATTCAACATTCGTTCTTATTGTGGAATCCTCCTTTTCACTTCGCTCTTTATTTTACGTGGTGATAGCTTGAAGCTAAAAGACATTGTGTGCCGTGACGAGGAAGCAGACGGCAAGGAGAGAAGAACTCAGAGACGTGGGAAACGCAGACACTTCCTTCAGCATCAACTTGACCGTATTTGCTTTACCTTACCTTCGCGCTAACAATTTGGTAGTGCTATTGCTCTTGCGAAGCACTCCATCTTTTTCACGTGTGGGCCCTCAAGCAGCCGTGGAATGAGCTAATTGGTAGCTTTCCGACATATCTGACATATCCATCTGAGGCGAAAGCGCGCACGGAACATATTAACCGTGCAAGTAATATAGCTCTCGGAAAGAAATCGACTTGCTTTGGCCATTGCAGAAGGATCAAACGGGGTTTTACTGTAATCTGTTATAATCTATTTCCCCCCTTTCTCAGTTGTCAGAAGGTCCGCTCCCATTTAGCAATGTAATCTGATGAAGAGAGTTAGCATTGCTGAACGTGTTTGTGTCAAAGGACTAGTTGTTGGCCTGAAACACTTGTCAAAGTGCAGGAAACCGGAAAGGTAAACAGTGTAGCCGGAAAACGGAGAATGGATTGAAAAACCGCGAGGAATTCCTAAGCAATCAATGAGGGCAACGACAGTATCGCTAGCAATAAGGACGAGTCCCTGAAAGCGAGAGCTGCAACGTTTCCTGCTCACCTTCTTGACTCTTTCATGAATAGAGAGGCTCTGATTACTTATAGAATTAAAAGTAAGTAAGAAAAAGTATTCTGCTTGATAAAGAAGGAATCACGTCTCGAAGGTACCTTTCTTCAAGTCCGAAAGATATGATTCCTTTGCTTCCTCTTCACTTCTTCAAGCCAGAAATGTTAGAGAGCATCGCTTCGCAGGCGAACAAAAGACTTAGAAATATGGCATTTCATTTCTGACAATGAGAAGGACTCCACAAAGTAAGTCAAAGGATGATGATTGCAAAGGGCTCGAAGAGGTGAAGGTGCAGCGGAAACTGGTTATGAAAGAGGGAAACCGTCACCGTTCGCAATGCGCTGTGTACTTATTGATGAACGATAAAGTCAATGCCGGAGATTGTCTTTTAGGAAAGGTAATCGTCCTTTTTGGAATGTCATCTTTGAATGAGAATTGCTCACGCCAAATGTTTCGGTCAATAATAAAAATCCTAGCGTCAGCCTTTTTGTTAACTACATATTTTAAGTTCGAGATTTCAAAAAAATAAAAAATAAACACAACAAAAACTATAATAGAATAAACAAAAAATCGTCAATCAAATTGCTTAAGTAGCTGTTGTTCTAAACATGCTAATATAAATCAGATTTTGGTGAAACACGATCAGCCATGGGGCCGTTCCCATTTCGCAGCACGGCGACAGTTTCGAAATACAGTAGCACCGGGGCTAAGGCCTTCGCTAGCGAATCGCTAGTGGCGAATCGCGCGATTCGCTAAGTCTGACATCGGCCTAACCTTGGAGAGGCAATGCGCCACGCCGTCGCGTGGTCCCCCAATTCAAGCAACAGTCTAGGAACGAGTTCGAGGCGTTAAGAGCTCGGTAACGAAGTTGTAGGTAAAGAGCTGACTGGTGATAAAGGAGAAAACCAAGAAATCCGCCGGCGAAGCCTTTGAGCAGGTTTCACCTGGTGGACGAGTTGTCTGAACTACTTGCTTCGCCGGATTTCATCCAGATTTGCCCTAATATAGTTAGAGACATATGCATCATTTAACAGTAGAAACACAACAATCAAATGAAATAAGCAAGTAAAACCAATGAAAAAGCGTGGCAATGATTGGCAAGTGGGCGTTCCCTAAGATATTTGCGAACGCCCCTGTCAACGGCGTCTTCCTGGCTTCTTTGCGGCTTTCCAAGGTGAGTTTCTTTGGTTAGTGACACTTCCTGTGGTCCTGATTAGGGCTAGCGCATCATTTCCACCCCATAGCATAGCATATTTAGACTTTGCTGAGACTGCTGCTTTAAGTTAGCACCCACAAGTGTTCACTGTTGTGCAGCGCATGAACTTACCAAAGTTCTAGAAGAACAGGACCATGGTTTGCTTTGTGGAGACAGCAACGGTTCAAGGGAAAGGGAGAGGGGGACCGTATGGATACCAAGCGATGGAATTGTATTGAACAAATGCCGCGCGCGACATTTCAAACAGAAAACATCGTATACTAAGGAGGGCAGGAACTCATGCACGGCGTGTGCACAATTCTATGGCCTATTGCCCGGCCACGTTCACTGAAATTCCCCTGGCTACCTGGCCCTGTGGGGAGACTATTACGATCCATCCGTACGTATACGGTTCCATCGGAGCACTATCGGGGCATGAGGTGGAACTGCACGAAGCAAACGTGCGGCCGCTGTCACACTTTGCGAATCCGTGGATTGGCCATTTCGCTGGCAACTTGAGGGTACGAGCGATGCACCAGCGAATCAGCGACTGTATACGCCTTCCTTAGGCCAATGTCAGACTTTAACCCAGCGATTCGCTAGTAGCAAGTCGAGCGATTCGCGTCTAACATCGGTTCAGCGATCCAAGGATACACAAAGTCTGACTGGCCTAACGTATGTAATTACGAGCAACACACAGTGAAATGCATCCAATTATAAATTCGCAGAGTGTAAACTAGCCTAAACATTCCCAAAGAGAAAGAGTCTAAAATATTCCCAAAGAAAAAGAAATAACAGAACAAATCGAACATTTAACACAAAACTTCTCCTGTTTATAGGAATAAAAGAGGTTGAAGCTAGGGACCACCGCTGATCGCTTAAAAGATTAAGAGAACGGGACAAAGACAAGATCATAAATTTATTACAACCCGAGAGAGAAGGTTTATCGTCATTTCGCAATCACTGCTGTCGAAAACAAACAGCCCCCGATGGCATAAAACCAGCGGCGCAGGGGGCATACGAGGAACGGGGGCGGGGGCGCTGATGCAGAGAGGTAGACAGGCATCATAAAAGGGAAGTGTTTGCACAAATTGAAAATTAATCGGAGGAAAGGGCAATATTGCAGTAAAACAAGCATATGACATTTGATTCAGCTAGCTGGGCCTAAATTCGGAAGCCAGGCTACCACGAAAACGAGGGGCAGGAGTGGTGGGGAGGTACGCTAAAATCTTTAACAGAGTACATAGGCCAGCGCCATAAAGTGAACGTATTTCAAAAAGGATGAAAAAAGAACAAAAACGAAAAAGGAGAAAAGGCAACGAAAGAGACAATGTGGAAAGTGGAGCGAATGGATCATCGTTTTCCCCTCCCTCATTCAGCGCAACTCATAAACTGAGATTGCGAATGAGGTGGTTGCAAAGAAAAACCATCAGCGACAGGGTTGCGCAAGCGACTCCCCATCGAGGTTACATGGGGCGCTTGAGAACCGGCTTCCGAGGTATTTCGACATGCGAAATCGCTGCACCGCTCAGGAAGCTCAAGAGCTGTCACTCACTGAAATGGGCGTTCCATTCAGGAATGGAGCTCAAGCGGGGGATGGGAAATATCGAAAGCATTGAATGAAAGTAAGCGGATTACTTGAGGGACAGTAGGTGGTAAAAAAAGGTCACATAAGCTGTCAGGTGGGCCAGGGACAATACAAAAGCCTCAAAGCAAAACGGAAACAAAAACATTCGGGCTTTATTTCTTCATTATTTATTATTATTATTTTATTATTTATTTCTTTATTATTTATTTCTGCCATGAGCTTACTGATTATATTCCGTTTTTCCTCACGTGAATCTTGTTCACGTCCCCAATAAATGAATAAATAAATAAATAAATAAGTAAATAAATAAGTAAGTAGATAAATAAATAAATAAATAAATAAATAAATAAATAAATAAATAAATAAACGAATAAATAAATAAATAAATAAACGAATAAATAAATAAATAAACGAATAAATAAACAAATAAATGAATAAATAAGTAAATAAAACATTACTGAACCTCGGCCTCAACTAAAAGTCCAGGAAGCGTAGGAAAAGTGTTTTAATGAGACCGTTGGGTAAAAAAGGGCAGGTAATTCAGACAAGAATTGAAATATGCATAAGAGATTCCAAGAATTGTCAATCACAATGATGGCTTTTACTAGAGAAATCGATAAAAGCTGGGAAAGAGGGGTATTATAGACGTATTAGCTATCTTTTAATTTATAGTAATCGGATTTCGATTCACTGAATCAAAAACTGATTTTTTTCGGCCTTTGTCGCTGAGATTAAAGAAAAAGCGGGAGTGGCGCAGCGGCTTAAAATGTCCGTGTGTACACACTTGGAGGATCTATTCCTAGCAACTGAGGCGTGCTTGGCAACGCCACTGATCACTACCGCCTTTGCGATTTGAATCGGTAACCAGGGTCAACCACTGCGATGGTGAAGCCTCGGCATCAACACTGTTCCCTTCACGGGCTATCTCTTTATGCAATCCTCTCCTTTAAGGCTTCCTGAGCGCGCAGTCACACCTGGAGTTCGAATTCCATTTTTCAGAGAGTCCCTACCTAGGGGAGGGGGAGCACGGGTAATAATTGCCGAAAAAGGCAAAACTGAAAAATTCAAAATTTTGAACTTAAGGTACTACAAGGTCTATTTCACTAAACACGATCCTCCTCTCCGCCATCCATTTCGCTGGCAAATGGCTGTTTTAAAACTCCCGAAAGCTTTTGAGAATGTCTCCAGATATCATAAAAGGATAGAATATGTCACCAGTAGAAATACGTGGATCGACTAGTACCTTCTGAATCAATCCACACCTTCTAATCCACGTGACCATCAAAGGAATCGTCGACGGGAAAGCTGTTCGTTCTCATCTGTTGGACGGCATCTGCCACGGTGGGTGGAGACGGAATTGATTTTGTGACGATAAGCGAAGCTTTGAGTAAGTTTCTGGGAGTGGTTATATGAAACCCGTTCACTTTCACGCGTTCATCACATTTTGTGACAGTTTTACGGCGGGAATTCAAATTTCTTATAACCTCCTTTGTTTGGATTTTTTTTTTCAAAACTAACGCTTGTTATTTCTCGTTCCTTTTGCTATCCTCGTGAGGCAAGGGGTCTGGTGAGCGTGGAGGCAAGGCTTTTCCGTGGACGATTCCTTTTAAGGCAAATTTTGTAGAGCACAATTTTCGCGAGACTCCATCATCCTTTACTATTCGGAGAGCTGTGAATAACCATATGTGGAAAAAACAGTACTTCGTTTCAAAATGAAAGCAAAAAGATTCTCAGGAGTTTTTCACAAAGTACCAGTGTGTCAAAGTCTGTCAAAGTTGTCCTTCTTGGTGGAGTTCTTCGGCAGACGGATTGTTTCGTCCTTCGTTTTTTGCGTCGTCCCGGGCCGAATTGGTCGTCGTTTTCATGACGCCTTGTTCGGAGCGCAAAACACTCATTACCACGGGAAAGGTTATTCGATTAAAAGACTCCAATTCTTCCCAGCACAAAAGAAAAAGCGACAAGATATGGAACGACATGGCCTTGCTTGAATCGTCCCGATAGGGCGTGTCTCAATGAAGAGAATGGTCATGGAGGAGGGAAGGACATGGCAAAACGATTCCTTCTGGAAATAGATAGCTTTCATGAGAATTTTTTCTTTGGTCCAAAATCAAGAAAAAAATTTATTCAACTTTTTTGATTGAAGTGTGAAAATCGAGAAAAAATGAAGGAAGAAAAAAAAGCACAGCTCATTACCGATTTTTTTTGGTGCGAAAGCCAAAAAGTATTGCAGCTCAGCTTTTTCCTCATAGAACTTACCAAAAACACAAAGCCATCCGTTAGAGATGAAACCCTTAGTAATGCAATATGACTTCAGGCAGTAAACTTCAACTGGATTGTCTGCTGTTATGAGACATAAATAATTCCCATTTTCATGTCAGTCGTCAGAATGGAAAACCAATTTAGCTAACAGAAACTGCAAATGCCTTACGTATCGGTACACCCATACTTCATCGAGAAACTTCCCATCGACAAATCGAGGAATAGTGGAAGAAGAATGAATAAATGAGAAAAGAAAAGCAATGTGCGTTGATTCGAAGCGAACAGAGGCACTGAAACACTGGAGGACTTCGATCCCGGGTCGATAGGTCACCGACATACCGCACAATCGATAGACCACCTGGTTCTAGAATGAGGTTTGACTCTAATGTTAGACCGCTCTCCCAAGAAAAAAAAGTGCTGTGCAAGTTCGACTAATGAGAGGACAGCTGCATCTGCTTCAATTGCAAGCTATGAAACAACTGAGCGATTTTGGAGGAGTGCAACCAATGCAACTCGAAGGAATTTGAACTATTTTCCGAGTCATAATGACCACTACTAAGGCTAAGGAAAGTTCACTAAAAAGTACTGATTGTGAGAAAAACTGGCTCAAAGGCGAAGAAAAAGCCCCTGATAAGTTTTGACCAAGCACCGGGATGAACTTGCTACGCTGTGAATTTTGGGTGGAAGGTGGGCCTGGGCACTTATAGGACGCCGGTGCTGCCTACAGATCTCCGTACTGATGATAAAATAGCGATTATCAGCGGTAATGACAAAAGGAATCCAGAAAGCCCTTTATGTGTTTGTGCACTTTCTAAACGTGAATGCGCCGTGCAGATGATTTTTGCGTGATACTCAAGGGGCCAGGATTCATTTAATTATTTATTTAGTTGCACAATCGGTGTTCAACATGTTCTGTTAGGTGAAAACAAATCATAATAAACTCATCAGAATGCGGAAAAAAAAGCTAGTAGGAATGATAATGAATGATAATAGTAGTGATAGGAATTATAATAATCGTTGGATGTTCTCCACTTCAGGGATGGAAAATGTGAAGGATAATCTTACTACAAATTTTGTTCCCCAAAGATATGGATCCCACAATTAGTTAGTTTTGCTTTCTCAACTCGTCCAGTTCCTTAAATGATAGCTCATGTTAAAATACCACATTGAATATGAGGAAAGGTTCGTGGGCTACCAGTAGCGCAACAGCCTAGCACTATGCCCTGAAAGTACATTTAGGGGTTCGAGTTCCTTTGAACGAAATGGCCTGCCCATAACACAGCATCCTCTTAATGAATTCCGTTTAATGAGCAATTGAATGCCAATGGGCCAAATCAAGAGATTTCTATACCAGTAGGTGCCACAGTAGGCGTGAATTCTGGTTAAGGAGCCGAAAGTTCCTCTCACATCTACGAAGTCCAATTATAGCAGGGTTCGAGTCCCATTCGAACGAATTCATGAGCCTCAAGTTATAATGAACGGTAAACTGTGCAAGGGTCAGCACGTTCTAGGCAGGCACTGCCCTCGTTTTGTTATGAAAGTTCCATGAATGAGAAAACTCGTTCTGAACGCCTAAAGGGTGTCGACTGAGAAACTGTCGTAAAAGCATGGCATGATTATGGAAACCAGAGAATAGGCCCAGTTGGACTAGAGAGGAGATCAACAAAAATATTTCGGAAACGGCAAGGGTGTGAGCCTGCTGCTCCAGAGTAAATGGACACCAGATCAACTCAGCAAAGGTCAAATGGGCAAACGTCATTGTTCATAGGCTAGGATTTTGATAAGAATGCTATCGTGATATGCACTAGCGATATGTCATACAGGATGACCATTTCTAGTTGGATTTCTGGTTTCTAACTGTGCTAACGATAATTAGGCAGACCAGGCGCTACAGAAAATTTTGGTGACAGCCTCTATATGAAACACGAAGGTAATTAGGAATTAGCTTGTGACTCAGATTAGAAGTGTAAGGCGTGGCGCATACTTAGTGGTATAACAGAGTCAACTCTTAAGCAGTTTTTCAAAATTGTAGTTTCTGATTTGCTGGTCGGATTCGCTTCATAATGGCTGACGGCATTCTAAAGAACTTCTTTAACAAAATGATAATACAAACTAATATTTTCTCGTTGCTTCGTGTCTGCAATATCTGCCACAAATCAATTCTGACCGCTTTTTACAAAGCCTATTGAAACGGCCGACAAGCTGTCGAGCAATGCGTTTGGTTCAATCGCAGAGGCAAGCTCCTGGTTTTTTTAAGGTCGTGGGTGGGGTGCACGCGTACTTTCGAAAAATATGTACAATGCATAAAATCAAAAATTATAAAATAGCTGAAACCTGATCGGTATCCTTCAATTATGCTTTGATAAACTAACAAACGCTCTGGCGTCAATAAATCATTTTTGGGATGCGCCACGCATTCCTCCTCCATGCCACAATGTGATATGGTCTACACAGCGACTCAAAGGCACGGGTCGGGATCGAGTTAGCGTGCTATTTTGTTCGAAATTGTGACAAGAAGAGCGATAAGGAACTTCATTGGGAAGAAATAGCAAAAAATGTCATAGGAGACACTGAAATTTACACATGAATGCTGGGTTGTAATCAAAGTTCCGCCCCAGAGATCGCTTTCGTCTGGGGCGAAGTTTTGTTCACAACTCAGCATTCTTGCGAAACATTCGCAAGGCGAACTGGGACCTGGAACAACAGTTACAAAGAAAAACTGAAATAATCTCTGAGGTCGGGCGTGGTATGAGGGGGAGACTCAGCGCTATGAGGAGACGGAAAACGGAATGGGCAATGTCACTTATGCCGAGACTGATAAGGATAGCACCGCTGCCAACATATAGGGAACGGCAGTAGCACCCTTGCCGAGCAAAAACCCCAACAGTGTCGCGCCTCCTGCGCTCGGGGACCCAACTAGGGGGACACTTCTTGACATCTTTTCCCTACTCGTGGCCGTGGAGGCGGCACAGTGTACAATACAGTGTTCTTCTAGTTCCAGACAGGACTGGTAGCGAGCAGTTTACAAGGATGGAAGGCTCTGTTTAGGAGAGGATCCGATCAAGGACTTGACCAGGAACGGCTTTGTGTAATGCGGTACTACAGGCCCTTGAATTACTCCCGTCAAAGGTATACGAGCAGTCTGTTCAAAAGGGGAGTAACTGATAAAATAAAGAAAATGCATCGGTTAGAGGTATCAATGTGCGTTGATGTGATGTTGCATCAGATAGAATGTGATGAGGCAACGGAACATGTGATAGTGGATGAGCAGATGGTGGCGAAGTGTGTAACAGAGTATGAATAATAGTAAACTTGCTTGACAACACAGTGGCGAGCGTGGAAGGAACTCGGTAAACACGGCCTAAGAAACCGAAACGAAGTCATGACGTATGACTACAAAACTGGGAGAAGGAACTGTTGATGACTAACTTAGAACTATCAGATTGAATAAGAGTTTCCGCAGTGTGAGACCGTGGGACCGGTCATTTGTCGCGTCTGCGTCTCTTCCTTCTCCGCGCGACGGGCCTCTTGGAGGACACCCGTAAGTACCACCAGAATAATCCCAAAATGAAAACTTCCGGTAATCATCAAATTGATGAGAAGTTCCTTTCACTAATTATGGCTAGGAGTTTCTCAAAAGCTTATTGATTAGTTTTGGTGATTTCGGTGTCGCTCAAAGGTCAGCCATTTCGTGTAAACCTGTTTTAAAGCGACTGCATTCCTTTGCATTCCCAATGCTCGTACAGTCTTAATTGATGCATGGTGCATGGCGCATATCAACAAGGGGTTAATCAATGCTATGTTTTGCTTTGTCATTTTATCCTCTCATTTCACAAGTTCAACGGGATATCCGGAAGCTCACAAGCTCTTTCACATTTCGACATATTTGTTTATTTGGTTTATTTTGGTTTATTTACCCATTCATTTTATTTACTTATTTACCTATTTATCCGATCACTCATTTTAGTTATTTAACAGCAACTTCCATTTTTGTTGGACATGGTTTAATGTGTAGCTCGAGCCAGAACAGCTCAAAAGCTTACGCGCAGGATGAATCTAAAGATTTGAGCCACAAGCATAAGAGCTGGGCGATCGCGAAAATTAGCCGACAGGTCGCTTAGGAGGGGAGCTGGCCTTTTGCTCATCTGTAAATCCTGTGGCAAGTATGCAAGGGTTAAATAAATAAGTAAAAGGAATGATCAAATGAATAACTAAACAAATAAAATGAATGAGTGGTAAATAAGTAAATAAATAAATATATGTTGAGAATGAGGGAGATTGTGAGCTTTCGGATACCGCCAAATTAGTGGTCAAAATAACGAAACGCTCAGCATCGATAACTCCTTTCTCTGGAATGCGCCACGCATCATACAGCTGTTTAGCCTGCGCGGACATTTTGAACGCGATTTGTCCTATACATACAGTAACACGCGGGGCCAGCCAACGTATTAGTCAGCGCGTTCACTCAGAACGATAGCAACTAAGAGATTTCAGAGGTAGGAAAGGCTTGGTCAGCTCTAAAGCGACTTGATCCAGGATCTGACTATCGGACCGTGTACATGGTAAGCAGCGCCACCTAACAGTCAGTACACGACTTCAGCACCGCCAAAATTGATAGCAGATTTCTTAAAGCCATTAGTCAATTCAGACGTCCGGAAAATAGCCTGTCAATCTAATAGTACGTAAAAGATGAAGGATAACGGGGCAATGGCTAATTAATCCGCCTCGACATATCCATGCAGTTGTTGTTTACCCAAGCAGGTGTCCGTATAGATAGAAGCAGAGTATTTCAAGGGAGTACACTAAAATTCTATCGATCTGATTCGGTTTCGTGTTCATGGTAAAATTGCAATGAGGGATTACTCCTCTGCGTCTCTGACGAAGGAAAGCCCACTCAGAGCTTCTCTGCTCAGAAGAAGATTCCCGTGAGGAAAACACTTTTTTGTATTTTCTAGCTCAGGTTGAGGAGTTTATTTCCATGATTTCTTCACTATGAGCCTTTTCTATAGTTTTTCAGAGATTGGATTCTCTCAGAAATGATTAGTTTTGTTTCTCGTATTTAGTAGTGTTTTCAAGTGATAGATTGATAGTTGAACATTTATCTGTTCATTTATTTATTGAAGACGTGAACAAGAGTCACGTGAGACAAATCAGTATTCAGTATGCTCTGGCATTTATCCAAGCTCAACATTTATTTATTTAAATGTTCATACAATTTGAGAATCCAAAAGTTTTATTACCAAAATTTGAACACCAAAGTATTCCCAAAAATATTATTTGTTAATTAATTGATTCATTATTCATTATTATATATAAATAGTTGAATTATATTATAAATAAATAGCTGAACATGCAGCTGTAGCTTTAGCGGGCATTTCGAGCGCAATCAATCAATCGGTCAATCAATCAACCAATGAATAAATAAATAAATTAATATTCTCATACTATACAGTACCACGATCGCAGAATGTCAGTACCTGTCAAAATGATACAGGTTAGCCAGACGAAAAAGGATGTTAGGGAGGTTAGAGACGCAGAGGGATCGGTTTGCATGCATTTTTGCAGATAACAGTAGTGGTCGCCTAGGAAACACTGGAAAACATTTGTTCTAGAGGGTTGATGTGCTTCCAGTGTGTAGCTGGATTCCAATGCTGTTGATTGAAATGTCATCTGCAGGGGAAACATCCAGAAATAGCACCAGCTGGGAAAACAGACATAAAACGAAGGAAAGATGTGATTACGGGCCATAAGGGGGTTGACAAAACAAGAGACTATGAAGCTGAACTGGTAGCGAAATGAGGTGAGATTTTTGACGGTACGAGCACCAAGCAAATACTGAGAGCGGAACAGCACAGCTGATTGTTGTTTACCGGTCGGCATCTCGTAAACCAATAGATCAATCGATACGATCGGACGAATGTCAACGACCACTCAGACAGTCAGGTGGGGTTGCTCACGAGTAAAGAGTGACACAAGGGCGGTACTCAAGTTAAATGTGGGAAATGATCAGAAAGCAGTGCGGTTCAGCAGGAGATAGTCAATCTTACCGCGAAGGTGATGAATAGTGAACAAATTGTCGAGATGCGCCAGTGTTCCTTTCCCAGGGACGATCGTAGAGGTGTTTCAAAGCGCACGTGGTCTATTTGGTAACATTCGGGTATAGATGGCGTCATGGTGTTATCCTTTCAGACCTGTTCATTTCCAGTTAGCGATCGGTTTCATAGGGATGGAAGACCTGTTAGATGGGAGGGCGTGAGGAACACTCCGGGTGAGAATGATGAGAAAGACCAATTTCTAAATTTCCAAACTCCGTTACTTTTATATTATTTTTTCATGACTTGAACTTTTCTGAATTACTTGATTTTCAACCAAGGCTACCCTGAAGAAGAGCATTTGTAGCATGAATATATATTTAAAAACAAATGATGCTAAATAAAGCCGCTATTTTATAAAAAAAGAAATAGAAGGGTTTTTTTTTCAGACTGTCACACGGGAGTTTCGCTCCGCCTCTCTGCGGAAGGCGATCCTGGTTAAAGTGGGTAAGTACTATGTAAGCAGGGTTAGCTAATTTCTTAGGTAAGGATGTGAGCAGGGTTAGCTAATTTCATCTCAAGGACGCTGAGTTATTGGTGGAACGGATTGCCCGAGCCGAAATTCGTACTAAACTTGTTCTGAATGGGCTGGTGCGTTGTACTTTTACACCACAGAGGCCACGTTTCAGCTTGAATCTGAATTTCAATCTCGACAAATTGTAAGATTAGTTTCATAAGAATGCCGAATTGTGAACAAAACTTTCGCCCCACACGGGACTCGAACCCGCACCCCTTGCTTATCGGGCAACTGCGCTACAAGTTACGCTACGGGGCACCATTTCATTTCATATCGTTTTCCATTTTCTTGGCTAAGAATAATAATCAGTCACCAGAGAAAGCCCTAAGATGCTGAAAAAGCAATAACTCACCTTTCCAGCCAGCCGTGGTGTTATGTAGCACACCGAAGCTGAGCGACAGATTCCACCCAGAATTTTGCACTTTTTCATTCGTGCATATATTACAACTGTGTATTTCGAAAGATCGTGTCCATTCAAAAGGTACATATGCTCAATACAACAGCGAAAACGCCTGATTTTCAAGCTTTTATAAGCGATTTTCAGGGAAGCAAATTTGATTTTTGGCAATTCCAGGTGTTGCAGTCACGAGAACCAACACTGTTACAGTCTGAAAAAACGGTACAAGGGTTCAGAAGATCATTCCAAAAGCTCAAAAGTATCAACTATCTCAGAAGCCTTTTAATTTCTATTCGTATCAAAATTATATACTTATTCGAACAAAAAACTAAAAAATACGAAAAGTAGAAAAGAAAACATAGAAAGTAGAATATTTTCAAGTTTTTTTCTTTTTCGAGCTTTGGTAAGGAATGTTAAGTTTTCAAAATGATAGTTATCAGAAGGACGCCCGATTATAGAAAACAGTCTGTCCCAGGCTGAAATCGAACCATCAATTCTTTCCAAAAATCTCAAATTATTTTTACACCTTCAGGCCATCGTAAAGGTGTGGTACAACGCCATATCTAGTAAACCTGCTAGTTTATGTAGGTAATCACCCATAAATTTCGAAATAAATGAGGTATTTTTATATCCATATCAAACTGTGTAATTTAGCCCCGATCACAGATGGACAGATCGATATTTTCAGTCGATTCAAAGATTCAAGTCGAAGATTTTCGAAGAGTCGAAGTGTCGGAGATTCAAAGATTTTGCTAATTGGAGGCAACGCTTCCAGAAACACCGCTATCTTCGCTCCTTTTCGACTGGGCGACTACAGACTGAACTTTTCTTGGCTCTAGCTTGTAGGACAAAGTCGGCCAGACCAGACTGACCGAACTTTACATAACCTGCCCTTCAATAAACGAGAAAGCGCCGGTGCAGACATTACGTTACAATTGATGACGGCCGCGAGAAAGAGCAGTAGTTGACAACGTCACTTCTCGCGGCTGTCGTCAGTTTCGGTGTACGGTGTGCCTCCGAAACTTTCTAGTTTTTTTTGAAGGCGAGAGTAATTTGTTGCTAAAACATTTTTTCAGCGTGCGACCACGTGAAAGAAATGCAGGCCACCTTTTAAAGAGATGTTTAAAAAGCAATTTTGAACTCTGGTGATATTAATGAGTGGATCCAAAAAATCAATCCAAATCCCAAAAAGAAGCAAGAAGAAACCGAGATGCAGTTGACTGAAGCTGTTTGCGTGATGAAAGAGGTAACGAAATTGGAAATTTGTTGTCACGCAAGGGCAGAGCGTGATATTTCGTATAATCCCTCAAAATGCGAGAAGCAGCCATGGGACTACAGAAAACGGAAAGAAATCGAGAAGAAACACTATCTGTGCTGAAGCTGGCCCCTTATCTTGAACAAACACGCGTTGACCATGATCAGTGAACATTTCAACTGTCAATTGTTGAAAGTGCTTCGAGAGATTTCCAAGCTCGGAGGTAATAAGAAAGGAAAGAGCTGGAGAATTCAGAAGAAACAGTTCATATTACCACCGAAACTCGCAATTTCGCTATGAGCCGACAAAAGTGGAGTCACAGTGGCTCTTCGTCCTTTTTCCCCGAGGTAAAGTGGACCACCATCGAATATAGCACAATGGTAACGACGATAGTGTTTGACTAACACGCGCAAACTGAGAGGAATGGGTGGAAGCCACGCATCTGAAGGTCATCGTTTGTACAATTTGTTCGATTCGTCTCTCGATTCAGTATTACAATGAATAACGAAACAAAGGGAAAGACATTACGTTTCCCTGAATTGCTATACGATGACGAGAAAACTATGGCGACGCTCCTATGCAGTACGACAGGAGCTTTGCCAGGCATGGCAAATCGTATAAAGTAGTACAGAAAAACTAATGAGGGGTTATTATAGAAAAATTCAGTTGTTCCAAGTAGGAACTATCGTAAACTGTTTCCCCTTCCTGTTGCTACTTATTGTGTAGCAGATAAAAGTAAACATCAAAAGTTTCGGGCGTCGGTCGGTTATTTCTGGATACGCCACGCACTCGCGTCCATTCAGAATCGCAGTGGTAATTTGAATGCGATTTCTCATACATATAGAATGACTTACGGGAGCCTGCCGATTTCACTGTTTGCTGACCGCCCATATGAATATGATACAGCTAACCGATCACAGAAGGATTGAGGGCTGTCCTGCTCGTAGGATCAACCGTGCGTTGGGCAGTTTCCAATTTCTCAAAAGGGGAGATGTGGTCGGATTAGGAGCTGGGCATAGGAGATGTTGAAAATGTCGTATTTGTGAAATTTGATGGTGTCGTAAATGTGGGAGAGCGGCGTGGGACGTGTTGGACGGGTTTTATTATGATTCCGATTGAATCTGTAGAGTGCGTTCATAGTTCGCAACTTGGGAGGTTAGGATAGTGAGCAAGAGGATATTAGGATAGTAGTGGAGTAAAATATTGCGCTGGAAAGACTAGACACGCATCCACTGGAACCGCTGGAGTGTAGCAGCTTAGGCGACTTCAAACAATCGATCAATACATATCTGATGCACTATCCTAATCCGCTACTACCCTAACCTCCTACTCTACTGCTATCCTGCTATCGTAATCTCTCAATCTACTACCCTCCGGTGATTTAATCAATATGTATCTGATTCAATAAGCGCACTGTCCTGATCTCCTACTATCCAAATCTACCACTATCCCCTATTAATACGTATATATTTCATTGTCGCGTACTATCCTAATCCCATGTCGCGAACTATGAACGCACCGGAAGGGAGAAACATGAAGTGGAGAATATCCTCATTCGCCGCTTTGTAGGCTATATTTACAGGGTGCCCCCGAAGAGGTCCAATTTT
>KZ345297.1:36891-53392 GCA_002352805.1 Teladorsagia circumcincta
CATCGCTTTGGAACTTTTCTGAAGCAGTGACTCACAATTTATTTCATTTTCCAGATCCTGAGTTCGGTTGTTTTTTACCCCCATTTTTTTTGGGGGGGGGCATACATGTTGGTCTTTTCTGGTAGTGTGAGCGGATACTGATCGTTTGTTATTTTTATAAATTTTAGCGTCTTCAACAGAACATCAATTCTTCCAAAGCGATGTCATCACTTTCTCATGCAGAACGTGCTAGTGTAGCCACTGGTGCGGCATACAGTGGTGGTGGGAATGACAGCGCTGCTGCTGGACACAAAGGAGGTCCTGGAGGCTGGACTCCAGTTAAGCAGTGGGGTGTGTTTAGCCATCAGTCGTCTTCTTTTCACGTATCGTTGTACTGTTATCATATTGTTCGATGCTCAAGGTCGCAACCATCCGAACACTGGGGCGCCTGTGAAAGGAGGAGGTCCATCGCGACCATATGTACCACCATGTCGAAATGGTGCGCGGGGAGACAACACCAGCAGTAGTCAAGATCAACCGCAATTAACACCTTTTGGGCAGAGATTTGGTATGTTACTCAATGGGTTTTCGTGTTTTGCTCGTGATTTTAACCTTTCACCTCTATGGCCTTGAGGTCTTGTTAGAATCAAGCAGATAAGCGGCAAGTAAAGGGAGCGAAAAAATGAAAGTGAAAATGAGCTGTCAATTTTTTTCTGTTAGTGCTCTGAGCAGTGCAGTCAAACACTTTTACAATATAAGTATTTTATGTGACAATATTATAGCAAATCGAGGCCGCGGTGGCGCTCAAGCATCAGCTCGTGGAGGGGGCGTTACTGGAACTTCGTTCAATTCTCGAGCACAGGGATTGTACGACCCTCGTGATCCAAAAGGTTTGCACTCTTTGAAATCATTCAATTTTAGCTGGATGACTTTAGACCGCAGTTCTAATTCACCGGATGGCTCGTCCGATTGCACTAGCGATCAGACGAACAATCCGATGTAACTGGTAGACAGTCTGACCGTAACGACACATCTAAGCGATCTGTTTCCAATTCCTATGTAGCTATAGTGTGACAGTAAGGATAGGTTGACATTAATTACTACATTCAGATCGTCCTCGCAATCGCTTGCGCTCTACAAGTGACGAAGGCGATGTAGCTGGGGAAGGCGGCTGGACAACCGCAGGCGTTGGCAAACATGGCTGGACTCAAAACAAGGATGGCGGGCAGCAAAATGCGTGGAATCGTGAGCAAGGTGGTTATTGTGTCTGATTCTGTAAACAAGGCAGTATCAGCGAACGATTTTGACGTAGAATAAGTGCACCAGATGACAGGCTATTAATGGTTTCTTTAACTATTCCCCGCTCACAGTTTCCATGGGCACCAGTACATGCGGCCAGGGATGGGTTCCTAAAATTCTCATCTCTACCCCGGTCGATGACGTAGTCCTCGTGGGCAATATTGGGAAGACGTGTCAGTAGGTGCAGAATTTTGGTGACATCCTTGACTGGTGGTGCTCCATAGGATCCCTGTTTCCTAGTTAGGACGATGTCAGACTTTGCGAATCGAGCGATTCGTTAGCGAATCGCTGGATACGAGCGTTGTGCCAGCGAATCGAACGTTGCACCAGCCAATCGAAGTTTGCATTAGCGAATCGAACTATGTACCAGCGAGTCCAACTATGTACCAGCGACACAATAGCGGCGGGACCCAACGTTTAAAGGAAACCCCGCCAATTTCAAAGTGCGTTTACTGTAAAGTGACACTGTTTGAAAGTGGTGGGACTTCCTTTGGACGTTGGGTCCCGCCAATATTGAGTCGCTGGTACATAGTTCGACACGCTGGTACATAGTTGGACTCGCTTGTACATAGTTCGATTCGCTGCTGCAAAGCTCGATTTGCTGGTGCAACATTCGGTTCGCTGGCCCTTACGAGATTAGTTTTGTTGGGTATACCCTTTCCGTTTTTCTGAGCTGCACTGACTTTATGTTGTACAAGGGCAACCTCCTTCTACTTCGTAGAAATTAGTGAATCAGCAGGACTATCTGTACGGTTGTGGTTCACTGTTCCAGGTTGGGCTTTGCCCTCGACGAATCTATCACATTCCCCGTCACCGGTATATTCCTATTCATTCACTATTTTTCGAGTTTTTTTTTTCAATACGCTTCCATGATTTCTGTACGTGATCTTAAAATGTAGTTTCGTAGGGTTTTCACGGGTGTGGGGTTCTCTACGCCAGAAAGAGATCTTTCCGCTTTTCCCAATGCGAAACCTTCGTTGCGAGAACCCCAGATCCACTCCAGATCAGTGGTGGTCTTAGTCCCCGCAGCGAAAAAAAGTTTCGTGCGCGGAAAGCGGGAAGTCGCTTTCCGTCGCAGTGAACCACACCCGAGTGTTCACATTTTCATAATTGATTGACGTAGCTCTCGTTTTTTTTTTTCAACGACATCTTTTAAGGAGGACATAGCTCATCGGCCAATGATACTGAGGACTCACATAGAAAAAGCGAAAGCGGACCAATGCCTGAATGGATGGAAGATGGAGAAGATCAAGATAAAGAGTTAGTTTTGCTGTTTTGCAATGTGAAGGTTTACCCATATGCGGAAATTCTGAATACTTCTTTTCCACTGCTTGGCATTATTAGAGATTTAAACCCTATAATCCGATTAGCTTTCTGCACTGGTGTTTTTTGCCTCAGGGAATCTGGTGATGAAGCAACCAGCGCAACGGGTTCATTTGATGAACATGGACGATTCCGGAAGAAGGTTTGTTCGAAGCCGAATAGCATGGTATGGTTTTCAATGTTTTCTAATTTTTAATTGTGCAGGTATATTGCATCGATTTTTTATTATTAGGGAACAGTCGATTGAAAAAAAATGTTGATAAGGTAATTCACTGTTCGTAGTGATTCAATTCTACGCGATTGCTAATGGGCGGGCCTGTAAGATATATGGACAAAGTAATGAATGTGAAAAGCGCTTTTAATGAATTTCCTGGAAATTGTTTTCCAGCATAACGTTCCCGCTGAATCAACGCAATCAAGAAAAACAGCTGACGTCACTGAAAACAAGTTAGTTTCATAATGTAAAAACTCAATTTTTCAGAAAAGTCAATGCCTCTGCTGCAAATAAGTTACTTAGATGGGGTCTTTGTTATGCTTGATATTTTCAGAATTCGTTAGTTTCAATGGATTGAAAGCATTCAGGAGCGGGTGTAGTAAGGCCCAACTCGGGGATTACCCCTACTTGGACGCTTCTCCTATTCTTGACCATGTGAACTGCGTCATCTGCCAGAGTAGAGACGCAGAGTTTTGGGGACGCATGTCCGAGTTGGGCCTTGCTACACCAGGCCCAGATTTTTTTTTATTGTAAAATCTGCCTACTTGGCACGAACCTGTTATCATATTCAATGCGGGGTTTTCCGTTTTTTGGTGCGAAGAACGCGATTTTGCCGCCGTCTCATCTCGAGTCTGTGTATTTTATGAAGGAAATAAGCAAAAACATAAACATCACAAAGTAATTTCAGTAAACTAAGTGACTATAATATTTTAGCCTTTCGATATCAAAAATGTGCGAAAAATTACAGCAAATAGTTGGCAGGCGAGTACTCGGCTATTTTTGGAAGCGCACTCGTCCACTCGCTTCGTCATTGATCAAGAAGACTTTTAGGGGTATCTAGCATCGATATCGTTTTTATGGGTTCGTATTGCGCATTTATCGTCAAAATCAAAAACAGTATAATTGACTCTTTGTGATGACTCAGCGATACGGTCAAACTTTCCCCTCTTTTTCTGGGTGTGTTTTGTCATCGTGCACCTGCTTGTTTGCAAATTTTTGCGGATGCATGGTGTTATATGTGTGCACGTTCCCCCCTTCAGCACCCCATATGGGCTGCCGGCTAATAATCGCCAATCAACCGTGTGCCGTGGAATTTTTTTTGTATATTTTTGATATAAAATTATCTCTCGTGATTACTCGAATGGCTTTTTGCTGTTTAGTTTTTTTTCTTGTTCATATACTCCTCTAAATCCACGGATGTGATATGAGGAGGCAGCAAAATCGCGTTCCTCCCACCAAAAAGCAAAAAAGGCGCCGCCGTCGAGAATGTGCTGAATACCGAGCCATATAAGGAGGTATAAGGATATCAGGTAAAATGCCATGAACTTTGAAAGCTTTCGGTCCTTGGGATAGGTGAAGGGCGACGAAGTTGTCGAAAAGTTAGCAGGCAGTCAAGGCAGTGAATACTCTACCATTGAAGAAACTTGCGCAGAGAAGCATTTACTCCTATTGTGAACATAAATGCTCAGGTTTCAAGGACGGTGGCTACGAAAATTACTCATTTTTTCTCTGTGTGCTCATGTATTCTTGAGAAGAATTTATTGGTCTGTGGACCATTCTTTGTGTTATGTTTATATCAACTAATTATTTGATTCAGGTATGAAAGACAACGGTCAACAAATAATGAAAACCAGAGCACAGAGAAGAACTCTGCACCTCTGCAGGTATACGCTTTATACTTTTGTATTTTAGAGGTTAATTTATCGGAATTGATGTCTTATCAGATCGTTGTTCAGTTGGGCTCATAGATTGGTTATTCTTTGAAATAGCAACGATTCCAGACGCCTCGCGATTCTAATCCTCCATCAGGAGACGTGAATGTTTTGAATGCTGAAGGCGACAATTCACGAAGTTACTTGTCTATGCGGCCGCAAGGTGAACAAGTTGGATATCACTCCGCTGTGTCTTCGCAACATCCAGGTGTTGGTGCTGGACCTGTACCCACCGCTCCCCCGCCAATGATTCATCCACCTACTCCTCAGTTCTTCTATTTGGATCCAACTAAGCAAGAGCGCGGTCCTTTTGAGAAGGTCAGACTGTTTTCATTTTTGTTTGTTTTCATGATCAGTTTTTATAGCTGAGTTTCAGCTGCAAATGGACAGCTGGTATAAACGTGGTTATTTTACGGAAGGATTGGAAGTTAGGCGTCATACTGAGACAAAGTACAGAACTTTAGGTAAATTTGTGAAATGCTCCTCCTCAATTCCGAGCTTTGATTATAAATTTTCATTCTAGCACGAGAAAGCTAAAATTCAGGTGAATTGATGCAGTTGAATGGACGAATGACACCGTTTGACTACAAAGACGATGTAGCTTCTCATCCACCGGTGACAATGTTTTCAAATCCATCCCAACCGTATCCGCCCCTCTTCGCGTATGTGCGCGATGTTTCAGCATATTTTGGAAAAAAAGTATGAAAGGATTGTTTCAGTAGTGGAGGAATGTGGAGTGACTTGGGCGCCCCTGCAAATATGATGTACAGTCAAGCAGGCTATGATCCTATCGCTGCCGAAAGAAAGGTTACACTGCTTAGTACATGATTCATTTGTTCGCATTTCTTACGTTGCCTTTACAGCGAATCGAGGAAGAACAGCGAAGAATACTAGAGGAGCAAGCCAAAATGAGAGAATACCAAGAACATCTTGTGCGGGAATTGCAGAAGCAGAGGGAAGAACATGAAAAACAGTTGATGGAGCAAAAACTGGCGCTCATGAAGCATCAGGTTTGTTTTCATCCTTTTCGATTTATCGATTTTCCTTCCTCGGATGATCGTTGCCCACTGGAAGTGATCCAGTCTTTATCATAATGGGCGGTTTTCATCATTATAAGTTGCGATCAGAAGACAGTTTGGTCCTGAATTTCTCGAAGGGAGGCGACAGTCGGGCTTCTTTGAGCAGTGCGGGTCTACAGATATTGTATGTGGTTGTGTACGCAAGGTTTTTTTGCCGGATGTCCCGTAGCACCTTCGCAAAGCTTGCGCCTAGGCGGATACGCAGCTGGGTCATATCTTACTGTCTTCGCTTGGGATCATATTCGTGAATGCTGTAGGGGTTCTGGCGCAGGTGGCAGGTTGTGCTGGTGGCCACTTGGTCCGTGGCCAATTATCGGGTCAAACTTTGCCCAGATTAATGTTTGAAATCGATAAATTTTGTTGTACATTTAAATGTTGGCGCTAGTTTTATTACTTGTCAAGTCTTTTCCACAGTACCCTTTTATCACAGGAGGAGATTGAACGACGAGAACGTGAGCTGAAGGAGTCAGCTGAAGAAACGAAAGCCCGGCTAGAAATGGAAAGGCTTGCGCTTGCTGAAAAAGCTCGTCAGATTGAAGAGGAACGATTGGCGAAAATCGAGGTATTTTTACTTTCCTCAGGTTATTCCTGAGTTTGGTATGAGCTCAGAAGGCGAGATTCGAATAACCACTGATAGCTTGCATAGAATCTTGTGGCATCACTTCCTCACCTTTTGATCGTTTCTGTTTGAAGGAAGAAGTTCGGAAAGCTGAAGAAAAACGGGCCGAGGAAGCAGAGCGGAAACGTTTGGAGGAGGAAGAGAGACAGCGGATAGCAGAGAAAGAACAACTAAGGAAACAACAAGAGGCAGAGCGAGAAAGGTTCATTTTCGATTTTTCCATCTGGGTGCCAGAACTCCTCTCGAATACTCACAACGGTTTGCGCCCAATTTCGTAATTTTTACTTCTGTGCAATTTATTCTTCTAGACGTGCTAAAGAAGCTGCTGAAGAGGAAGCTCGGCGTGCTCGTGCAGCTGCAGAAGCTGCCGCTGCTGCTGAGAAAGCACGTATCCAGCAACAAGCAGAGGCGCAGCGAAAGCAGGTCAGTGATATGCTCTTTTCTGAGAAATCTATTTATAAAACAATTCAATGGGTAGATTTCCCGAATTTCTGCGTGTCGATGCTTATAACAGTATTACAGAATAGGCAAAGTTTCCCAAACATCGGCAGTGCCTGTGTAAGGTTAACGGTGTGGGAGGTGACACGAGGCAATACTGATTACCCATTTGGTCTCTAAATTGGATACCTTGAAAAGTCCGATAAATTATTAAGGGTAAAAATTTCCTAACACTTCTGTCACGACGAACTATCGAACTTCCATGTAGTATAAGGCTTATTTAGCCCTAAAGAACTCTTATACTGCAGTTTCATGCATTACAGGTTAAGGGCGAGAGTGCCATTCAAGACTTATCTGTCATGTTTCGGTCTTTGTTGGAGAAAAGATTGATGTTTTTCTTCGAGGTATAAATTGTTGCTTATTTTTAAGAAGGCCGCTGAAGAAAGTCGTAAGAACGCTGCAGCACAGGCTGAGAAAGAGAAACGTCAGGAGCCGGCAAAAAGTTTCGAGATTGAAGAAGTTTGGCAGGTTAGTTGAAAAAGCTCGGGTTAAATCTTGATTGAATGGGATTTGGAATTTCGCCAAATTTGGAAATACACAAAGGGCCAACACTTACTTTCCATTTATTTTTATTATTTCAGAAACGGTCTCATATTACCAGTTTTCAGGCTGCGCCGAAGCCTTCTCAAGCATCTGCGGATGGTGGTAGTGCAACTAAGAAGTCCACCACAACGAAAGGTTTCAGAATTTGCTACTGTCTGCTGCAATATCGTTCATATCTTGACAGCTGCACACAATATTCGTAAAACATGTAATAGGGGTCAATCAAGACTTTGGAATCTCAACTAATTTTTCGACTTCCTGCGTTTGGTTTTGTGAAATTTGAAAAATACTGTTTTGAGCTCGCTGTCTCAAAATTTGCGCATGTAGTTTTAATTTGTAGACCGTGCCTACACTGACAGGCGTATTGTACTTGCCTGTGTAGGTTAATGTATTCTTTTTGTTTTTGGTTGCTATTCATCCCATATTTCGGTCTATACTCTCAATTTACAGTTGCACCATGGGTAGCAGCGTCAGCTGTACTTCCAGCAAAGGAGAAGACTTTGAAAGAGATCCAAGAAGAGGAGGAGCGGCAGCTGCGTGCAGAACAAGAACAACAAGCTCGGCTCAGAAAAGAAGTTTGTTTTACATTCCGCCTTGAGCTGGTAGTTTGATGAAATGATCTAGTATGCCTGATCAACTCTTCGTTGCAGCAGGAGACAATAAACCTTCAAGCGAGTGCAACATGGTCCAATGCATCACAACGTCTTCAATGGACCCAACCAGCTCAGCAAAGCCCTGCCGCCAAGGCAGCAGCCGTCGTGAAGCCAGCTTGGGGTGGAGCCGGTGTTGAACCACAAAAAGTTTGTCATTCGAAATGTTTGCGTTTGTATTTCACCCTTTCTTCCTTTTTTTCTTGGCCTTAATCCTGCGCTATGCTGAGATTACCTAAGAATAAGAAGTTATCGCTAGGACTACATTACTGTACTACAGAAAGTATTAAATGGGGTCTTATGATTTTTTTTTCGGGACGGAAGGTAGTTCGTGGTGGCCACAAGTTATTCTTAAGGCGATGGTTGGCGTAGTCCCCTAGGTTTACGCACTACTTGAAATTTCACCTGTGGTGCGCCACGAATGGCAGAGACTACACATGGTTAGAGACGGGTGTGGCCTTGGGCTAAGGAAGGGATTCACGAGAGAGCGCGGCCAGGAGCATCAAATTGAGGTGATTCAAAGGGCCGAGGTCAAGTGGTCCGTCGATTGGTCCGCTAGTATGGTCACCCATGGCAAAAATCATGAGAATTCCAAACTTCGCAATTCCTTTTGTTTTTCAGGCTGCTTCTTCTCCATTCTGGGACGGCCCACCACTGCAGACAGCGAATAAGGCTCCATCGAACACATCAAAGAAGTCTTCGGCAGAAAAAGTATCTAATACGAAGTCCTCCGCTTCCAAAAGTGGCAGTAGTGCTCTGGCCAACGAAAAGGTTGGTCATAATGAATAATCGGATCTATCTGTCTTCTTAGAAATCTATATAAACTTTTTAGAAATTTTACGATGTAAGCGAAGAAGTAGACTTTTGGGAGACTCGACCTTTACAACCGCTGCGCTTTTTCGCTTTATAATTCGGTTCAGAAAATTGTTTAGTATATTTGGAGGGTTGACTCAAAATCAAAGCTCCAAGGTGCGTAAAGGAGTATAATCGTGTGCCGTATCCCGTCCTTCCTCGCAGGGACGCGTCCCAGATTCTATCATAGAGTTGGGCGAGGCAAGGATGGGTCATAGGACCAGCCATACTCTGCGTTTCTACGCTCCAGACAGCGCGATCCCTCAGGGAAAAGAGTGCCAGATAGTGATCAAGGGGGAGGGTAGCTGCAACATCACGCGTTCAGTCTTGATGGAATCTTGTCTCCGCCACCATTAGGATAGAATCAGCGGCGGGGACGCGTCCCCTTGGGAGAAGGATAGGATGCGGCTCCATGAAGACCAGGGTTTTTTCATTCGCAGAGTCGTCATCTTTGATTTTTGATCATTTATTTCCATATAAGTGTAGTGGGTGACGTACACAGCTGCTAATTTCATAGGTGTGCGCTGTGCAGTGCGTCATGTTTTCACCAAGCCTGCCCCAACCAGGAGAGACTTTCAGGTCATGGAGCGCACACGGTCAGCTAGTCTCATTGCTAAAATATCTCTGAAGTTGAACAAAGAGTCGGCACTGTGGTATGAGTAGAATCGACATGAGTATCTCAGTGTTGGCGTTCCCTCTTTTCATAGTGCATTGGTCTGAGCTGCTGCAGGTTACGAATAGGTTTCTGTATGACTGCATAGGTAACATTCCTAGAAATTTGAAGTGGCTCTAAGCAGCCAAGGACTACAAAGTCGTTGATACGTCCCTTATGACTAAATTTTACTAAAACAACTATACGGAAGAGAAACGCTCAACAAAGCATTAAAGTACCATTCATGGCAAGGTTTGTTGTGTTTCAGGCGGCCAAACGTGCTCTGGGTATGGGTGAGGACAATAGTGTGTTCTTGGAATGGGTAGTGCAGCGATTGAAGGAGCTTAATTCGACTGTGGAAGCGGAAGTGCTCGCTATGTTTATCGAAGGTGTTGAGAATCCTGACGAGGTGTGTTTCGTTTTCTTAATTCGAAGTCTTCTTCTTATTTGTTCCTAATAAGGAATCATAAGTCCTCTCTGTTCTCTTTGCTACAATTTGTGTCCGGAGGCTAACGAAGTCTGCACTATAGATTCCACAACACAATTGACGACCACCGTCAAATGAATTTCATGACCAGTGGTTCATAGTGACGCTGATTGTTGATAATGGTTAATGATAGCTGCAATCAGTGGCATCTGATAGGATACAACTGCAGCCGGCTAATAATTTCGTTGATAGAAAACTTACATTTTGTGGAAATCGTCGTCACTTGTGTTGTGTAGTCTGCAGTACGCACGTGGCCATCGCATTCGAATGGTGTGTATGGTAAACTTGACGTATTCAGGTGGAAGACTACGTTATGGGATACCTGGGAGATTCGAAGGCTGTTAAGGAGTTTGTTAGAGAATTTCTACTAAAACGAAGTGATTTCCGTAATCGTAAACAACACGGTGTAAAAAATGTGAGTGTATTTGTTGTTTATGCTGTCCTTCCTGGAAGTGTTAAGTGCACGTTCAGGATCTCTCAAGTGCTCGTGGAGCTCCAGTGTCGGGTAATGGAGCAGGTTTTTCGGCAGTACAGGGGAAAAAGAAGAAAAATAAGGTAATGGTAACAATTTCCTTCCATTTTTCCACATAACTCCTGAAGTTTTAGGGCGCTCGGCTCGTTGTTGATGGCTCATGTTTGGGTTTCCGTGCGACCTCAGATCCAAATCGGGTCAACCAAGGAGAAATCGAGACTGTAACAATTGCATCTGGACAGAAGAGATAGACGTAATGTTTTGAGTTTCAGTCATAGTTTCGTTCTCGTTCATAGATTACTTTACTACTATCGGTTATTAGGCTCGCAAATACTCGTAGTTGTTTCTCAAAACAAATCATTTCCTTCGCTGAAGTTCTTTCCTGTACAAGATTTTCGCATTATCAATTGGCCTGACATAGTTAATGCCAATGGTTGTTTGATTCATTCCTCTGTTTATAAATCTACTACGTTAGATTTCATCACAGAGGCCTGAATTACATTTGGCGCTACTATGCTAATGTGTTATCGCTTTTTTCTTTCAGTTCGCTTTTAAATTTCTCTGGGGTTTTCACCACTTTTTGGCGTGTACATTGTCGAACTCTATTGTTTCCGAATGTTTAACTTTTTTGAAGACGAGTTTCGTGTTGTATTTTGCTCATATTCGTCATCGTTTGCTGTCCTTTTCTTCAAATGTTACCAGATATTTTTATACATATATGCATGGTTTTCGTTCATTCATTTGTTCGTTCCTAGTAGCCTTACCTACTCGGTGTTTCAGTGGGTGTTTTACGCAGCACTACCACAGAATTGTTATAGAGCTAGTCGATCCTGTTCTTCCTCCTCTCTCGTCTGAATTGCTCTTTTCATCGTTTCTGTTACTCGACGACTGCGTAAGCTCTGACAAATCTATTGAAGAAAAGATGCCCTTTCTGTATATGCGGATACATATAAGTTATTAACTGGTAACTTGGTGATGTTAGGAGGCTTTATGACCGTGTAGCACACTAATGACGTTTCCCAACTCCTCAAGAGACCCCGTTATTGCAGATTGGTCTACTAGATTCTTGCATCGGCTGTTAAACTTCAGTGAAGAGATTTGTGTGAACGTTATACCATAAATCGTATTATTATTATAGCACAATGTTTAATACTTTATGATCGATAATCTTTATAATCACTAGTAAGCCTAACTGCAGAGGGGCGCTTTCGCAAGATACGAAGGCATTGTGGTGGCAGTGCATTCAAAACCGCGTAAAACATCCCATGTTTGTTGAAATCGGAACAGAGCTTCAGGCCAGGGAAGAGGACTTTACGGTGCGTGACTGTATTTCTCTTTTTCCGGGAGTTCCTTTCTCCTAGTTTTCTCGGCCTAGTCCCGGCGAAGTTTTCGTACCTTCCGATAGCGCCCTATCTTTTGTCACAGAAGTAAAGAAAATAGGTCAGAGGTCAATAATGGGGTAGTGAATCAGCGCTAGAAGAACAGCATATGCCAATAATGCAGTTTGCAGATCACGAGCAAGGGTTCAGCATTCGAAAGCTCCGGCAACTGCCGAAATCTGTTTCAAATAGCTGGTTTGAGAAATGACGGTGCATCAGCAAAAGACATAAAAGTAAATGGAATGAAAAAAGCGATGGTCTGCCTCTCAAAGGCCGAGTTTGATAGCATGTCTTGGCAGCACTAGTATTCCTTTTTAATTTAATGAGTGGAAGAGTAAAGGGATTCGACATCATGGGATCAGGGACGTTGGGATACGCCACGTGTTCTGTTTCTAACCGAAATATTGGTGGCTGAAAATGCAGTCTGGCCTTTACTATGACTTGAGGAGCCGTTATTTTGATACTCCTAGATCAGTTCGGTGCCAATTAAGCACCTGACGTGATGAAGAACGAGGCGAGATTAGACTGGGGATTTAACCCCCAACCGTACCACTGCACTACCCTTTTTTGCTTTTGTCATGCATGTTATCAACAATAATTATTCAAAATATAGAGCTGAACTTGGTTGTAACTGGAAACTTTGTGATTTATCCTGAGTAGAAGTTCGGCGTAGACAAAACACTGAAATACGCCAAGTCCTAGTCGTCCATCCGGAAGTAAAACATTTTCTCCAGCTCACGCCATTAACTGAGTAGCCGTTGACGTTTTAATACTATGCTATTCGTTTTTTTTTCAGACAGGAACAAAATCGCCTGACTATTACGAAAAGGTAGAAACATAGCCACAGGACTTTTAAGGTGGGTGAGTTTAGTTGTGCTTTTTGGCCAAAACAACGGTTCCAGCTTACATGCATGTGAGTAGACGTCAACAAAACAATGAAACCACCGAATTTCAATACCTCTCGACGTTAATCTGCTACGGCGGTGGTCTAATATGTTGTGATAGAATAGGCACGGGTTACAACCTCAAAATGGGTGCGGGATTGGTCAATGGTAGATTAGTGGAGAATAAAGCAGAGGAGAATTTGCCGAAACGATGTCCTTATTGAAGCTGTGGGTTTCAGGGGTGCGAAAAAAGAACAAGGCGGTATGATGGATCGCTCGTTCACGTCACACCAATTGGGGCAGCGTTGTTTTTTTTTCTCCCGTCATCAGCGCTTCCAGCGTTGTTGCTACCAGAGGGCGAAGCAGGAGCAAATGAAGACTTCCGGCTACTGACTTCCAACTTCAAGTCGCACACGCGGTTTGCAGGAGGTAAGCAAACCGGCCCTTTTGGCGTTTCTGCTGGGGCCGTATGCTGAATAAATTTGGGAAGGGGATGGACTACTTGAGCTCAGTCGGCACGGTAGGAGAGTGATGACGCAAGTGGTGCAGCTACTTCCAAGCTCCGCCAGAAAAGCTGGTTTGCTTACCTCAGGACTAAGCCCTGGAGAGAGTACGGTTCTCGCAGGTCCGTCCTTTGTCCAAGGCATAGTCCTGAGGTAGCATCAAATTACGGCGGTTCAAAGGACCGAGTTGAAGCAGTCCGTCGAACGTCGGGAACCCCATCCCCTCTTCAACATTCAGCATACAGCCCCAGCAGAAACGCTAAAACGGCTGGCTTGCTTACCGTGGTTTGCAGTTGTGAAACGACTCACAGTGCCAAAGGCAGTTTACTAAAATACCAAGTCATTAATCAAAATTTTAGCTGTAAGACATAGAAACAGGTGTTACGTTACTTTTTTTCAAAACGTAATCCTGGCACTTTGAAGGCAGATGGCTCGACAATTTGTCCCTTATTGGGAAGGTAAATATAGATGCCCAAAGATGTAGCAGTGAAGGGGAATCTAGGAAAAACGGCCTGAAACCCAGAAAATGAGACAATTGTTCTCCACTCCGATTTCCGCCTTAGGGCGAGTCTCATCGGTGCCGATGCCATCACCGTGTACGCTTCGCTACGCTTTTTGGAGCCAGAGCCCGACTGCGTGGGACCAGCAGCTGGGGTAAGCAACCGGTGGGTGGGCAGAGGCGTTCATAGGGTAAGGCCTTGCTAATTTCCTACGCACGCGCTCACCTCGCGAAAGTGCTATGTTCAACTTCCTTGTAGTCCTCCTTCGCTTAATGTCTTACCATTAGTTCCTTCAGCATGCAATTTGTCGTGCAACCTGCCTATGAGCGGGTCTTCATTCATTAACCGTATAGTAAGCATTGAAAGCAACCTATTTCGACGGGAGGGAGGGGGTAGCCTATCAGTAGGCGTGGATAGTCGTGAGTAGACTTCGACGCCGTCGGTGAGGCGCTGCTAGGCCGCTATACGGGCAAACCCTTCGCAGCAAAACGCGCCTCGTTTCTTTGGTAATTGGGAATCTTTCTACCTTCATAGTGTATAGTACTATTTCCCCTTCTTTACCTATAATGTTTGCTGACACCTGCCTTTTATAGGTAACCTCCAAGCATGCTTTCAGGCACGTTCAACTGATTGACTGCAAGAGGTTGGGCGAAGCCTGAGATGGGTAATGTCGCTTTTACAACTATCATTTCTTTGTAGCATTAGAGTGCTACTCTTAACACGGTGCATATTAAATGATACCTTAATGGCTGATAAGAGTCGCAATGCTACAAAAGAAACTTCTCTAGAATGTTATCGAACAAATGTTTAACATTTCGATCTCACTTCTTATTGCCCATTCACAGCGACCGTAGACCATGAGATATCACAACATTCAGAAAAGTACAACCATTTTGGCCAGTTCCTCGTTTTCTTCCTGGATGTTTCCCCTACCATCTTCTAGAGTGACCACAGCAAATACATAGCAATCGGGGAAGCACAACCCATTGTTGTTTAATGAAGGTCATTAGTTTGTGTAACTTATGCGGCATTGTATTGTCCTTTTTTCAACTGCCTCACGAATCTTCGTTAATATGCGCAGTTCAGCTGCCCATTAGCTCACTGGTTCATTTTTATCTCGATTTTTTATCCCTTCTTGTAACTATCATCGTTAGTATGATGAGTATGTATGATATTGAAGTGTGTAATTGGCGAATTTCTTAGAAAATTTATAATTAAAGCAACAGCCTCAGCAGGGACGAAGTGGGCGTGTCGGGGAAAAAATCGCACCCCCTCTTGCCAGCCGTGGAGATACGTCCACGATCACGATTTGCACCCTGAATCGACTTCAAATATCCCTGTGGTCACAAAACGATTGCAAATGCCTCCGCGCCCGTGGAGGTCTCGATCACACGATCTCCACGGCTGGCAAGAGGTGGTGCCACCTTTGACCGCCACGCCCACTTTGACCCTGCTGGGACTGTTGCTTCAAGTTTAACTTGCACCAATGGACAGCGCCAAAAAATGGTGGATAAGCGGGCATCTTATTTAATGGCTGATTCCATGAGTAATGTCTACTTTCGGATGCCAGAAAGTTTTGAAAATTATTTTATTCACAAGCCAAATCCAAATGTCAATTATACGTACAATGTGCACTTTTTTCGTAGTGTGCGAAATAAACTATCTTATAGAGAGACTAATGTAGCCCATTTGCAAGAATCCGCTTTCCTGGTTTGAAAATAACTTTCTGCTATCCCAGGAATGGTCTCTACATAGAAGTCATTAGTTGTTCGATCATATGACTCTCTAGACTCCGTGTGAGTGGTCACGTGATAGTTCTACAATGGACGATCATGGGGGATGAAGTGTCGTTTGCTACTCAAGGTCGCTCATTTCACAAGAAGGTCTTTCAGGGCATGCCGCGCTTTCCCTAAATACTTTTTTGCATTATGTCGAGACAAGTGCATGAGACATAGAACTGTGTTTCATTTTTCCTGAGCGGCCTTCTGAACACCAAAAAAGGGATGTCGAGATGGCCCATGGTTCGATTCCCCGGGGCGACAAATTTTTTCATTTTGACTGGCGCTTGCATGATGTTGCAAAATCATATCCGTAGTCAGTAATGGATGCCATAGTACCATCCTGACCATCAATAACACATATGAGGCGATTTTCACCAAAACCTGATGTCTAAGGTGTGGCGTTTGGGCTATTTGAACCCCTTTTTGGGCAGTCAGAGGGCCGCTCAGGGAAAATGAACAACAGTTCTGAATCCATGCATGCGCCCCTACATTATGTGGAAACCGTTTGGAGAAAGCTGAGCATTTTCTCAAAGACTTCCCTGGTTAGGGTCATTACTGCTGTACTAGAGTTAGAGTCGAGAGCAGGGTGGATAACGGTTGAGGAAATCCTCGACAAGGGGGTCGTACTTGTCAGGATGGGTCATGGGGGGTCGTACCTGTGAAAGTCGGCAGCGAGCGCATCAGTGGCATTGTGGTGCAAATAGGAGGAAGAGTGTGTATCGCAGCAGAGAGCGAGGATGTGCGAGAAAATCTTTCTGCTCGCTCATATTACCTCGCTGACAGTGATACTGTTGTAAGGAACGCTGTCGCAAAAACGACAATGGTGAAATAAAGCTCTGAGCAATTAGAGCGGTCGGTCGGTTATGGAGGTACGAGATGGTTTACTACATCACAGGTTCTGTCAATAGATCATCATCATATAACACCTTTCAATCGGGTGTTCCGCTTTGAGTGACGGTCAGATGCATGGCGTATGAGACGATAGCGGGCGATGTCGATTATCCCTCTTCATATTGCCTACGCTGGGGGGGTGTATTCCAGATACAATTCGAGTGTTGCCTCTGAAATATTCTGC
>KZ345297.1:61447-72677 GCA_002352805.1 Teladorsagia circumcincta
TTCTTTGTCCGTCTACTCCCTACCTACAACTTCGGTACCAACCGCTCAATTGCTTGAATTCGTCGTGAGACTATTGCTTTAATTCGTGTTTTTTTCTTTTATTTTTTTATCCCTGGGGTCCTCGTCACTTTTCCTTCATCCAACGCGATAAAGGGATCTGTACTGAACAAAGGTGGTACAATTGGAGAACTCGAACGAAATTTTCATGCAGGGAGGACAAGGACACCCTTCATCCACATTCATTTGCTCCTCATCACTATAGCACGTGAACAGTTCTCAGTCATGCTTTTCGCCTGATCCAAGAAATAAAGGGCCATGAACTTACATTGCAATCATGACTGTGTGGGACAAAAATCAAAATCCATTACAATTTTGCTGCAAAATTCTGTTAGAAAAAAATGTTTTCAGATGGGTATTTCATTGATCATATGGATTGCTGCTGCTTTGATATCGATGCTTGGCTCATTTTGTTATGTTGAATTAGGAACGAGTATTCGAATGTCTGGTGGTGATTTCGCCTACCTGTGCTTCATGAAATGGTATATTTTATTTAGCAGAAAATTTGGTTCATTGAAGAATCGAATGCTTTTTTACGGATCCGTATTAGAGCCGATTTGGGCTCGTAACTGGGGTCAGAGGGTAGCACTTTGTTTTTGGTAGGCCAACATAATCACGCACCTTGCCGAACAAGTGGCGAAAAGTTATTCCGTTTGCTAGGTGCGGGGTTTCTTGTTAAAATAAACCCTTTAGAATACGTACACAGCTTTTGACATGATTTGGCAGGCCGAGGCGCTCATGGTTAGGCCCTGGGGTGCAGCACTAGCCCCGCCTGACACCATTAGCTCCACCCATAACGTACAGCTGTTTCGCTTCGCCGCTGAGGCTTCATTTTAATCCTTGCCGCCGGTTTCCTAGCTTTTGTATAGCTCTGGAATCCAAAACTGATCAGGATATTTATCGAAATTTTTCCATAACTGAGCATTTGGCTGGAAAGTTGTCTTCTGGGATAGTTCAACCCGTGGAACACGAATATCACATTTGTTTGGCGCGAGAACGTTTGGCACTGACGCCACAAGTGCCGGCGCAAAAATGCGCCAGAACACCTAGGATCACCAAATTCGCTAATACTTGTCGTTAGGGGTAGTTTGACCCGTACAACATGAATATCGCGTTAGTTTGTTGCTAGTGAGCATGTAGCCTACGCTACGGGTGCAGGCGCAAAACTGATGTTACAGCGCTAGAGCCTGTGGTGCGGGCCTCAAGCCCTTTCGCGCCAAACGGATATGACATTTGTGGTCTACGAGTCAACCTACCCCTGGAGACAACATTCCAACCAAATCCTTAGCCATGGACAAATTTCGATTGAAAGCCGGCTTAATTCTTAAAGATTGGGGCAGCAAAGGATGAATAGTGCCGAAAATTTTTTATGAATCTCTAATTTTTACCGGCTGAGCGGTGCCTTTCTGTGAAGCCGGAATCACATGGACGTTTGCCAGTCGTAGAAGGGGTCATATACACTCTCCGTTGTCATTGCGAGCGGATATCGGATGCACCGCCCATCTCAATAAGATTGATTGATCTAGAGAAGTCTTCCTTTTTAACTCGCGCAAGCTAGGTTCTTCATATAGTTTACTACTCCGGCTCGTACTAGTGGGATGAGGTATGAGTCCTGTTCTCAGTTATTTCAGAATTCAAGAGCAGACATCAGCTTTTCCGTTGGCACCAGATTCCAAGAATGAAAACACACTTTTCAGGTATCCAATGGCATTTGCTTTCATGTGCATTGGTTGCACGATCAACTATCCAGCCACTCTTGCTGTACAAGCGCAAACTTTTGCCGAGTACATGTTTCAGGTATTTTTCATAATCATTTGATTTGAAGTAAAAATTTGCTAAAACAATGGCAGTTTGACTTTCAAAGTTGTTCCTACAGCATCGGCATACTTGCAGGCACACCCATTATGAGTCCGAGCGGATGATTCGCTCGGACTCATCTGGTGTGCCTATAAGTATGCCGATGCTTAGGACAGAGCTGCTTACAATGGTCACAGAAGTCCTGTGCTCCCTGCTTCAAAGTGCGCAACAGAGGCAACAGGGCATTGCAAAGTCCGCTTCGGCCGCTTCAAATTTTTCCTCGTCCACAATGTGCTTGTGTCTGGCGCTCTTCCATCCGTTGCGCTCTTTCGCACGTCCCCTCTTCTCCAAGTAAAGTCGCACATTAATTTGTAGAGTCGACATGCTAAACTAACTAACTCCTTGACTTTAACGTTTTCGACGAATTCTTTTCCTTTATTCTCAACTGCCGGCCCAACTCACACCAATGTCTCCAGTTTCGGGTTCGAGAACACACCATTTTGATCCTGTGGTGTGCCTTTCAAGGAGCAAGCATTCACTCCAAAACCCCGCTGTTTCTAAATCGACATTCTGATCACAAGCTTCCTGAATTCTGCCATCAGAGATCACCTTTGAGATATCAATACTATTTTTGAAATGGGACCTGTAGCTAAAGAGTTGCATTTAGCACTGTTGAGCCAAAGTCGAGATATTCATGTACAGCTCGGCTCTTTCAACTTGGCTCAAACGCTCAATTTTGAATGTCCATGAAGTATTAGGTCTTTCAAAAAGTTCATTACAAGACCGTTATACTTCATTTCACTAAACGTTGCTCACAACGAGACCTATGAAGGGTTTTCCAACAAGTGAGCGTTAGTTTTTGCAGGAGTTTTGCTGGATCAAAAATCAATTCGTGTAAAAAAACAGCCGTTAATAAGGTCACCTTAGCAATTAAAAAGACATTGTTATGACAGTGATAAGGCCGTGACTGAACATTTGAACTTATCTCCATTCTTTTGCAGGGAATCGGCATCGAACTTGACGACACGTCGTCTTTTTGGGCAAAGAAGCTTACCGGATTCGCATTGATATGTAGGTAAAGAGTGCTGTGTTTTGCTTTCTTATCATAGTTGGTGTTGATGCTGATTCTGCGAATACCGTTTGGTTATCAGTTTCTGTTTATTTATTCATTTATTTTATTTGTTTACTATATTTTATTTATTTATTTATTTACTTGATACAAGGAAACGGTGCACTTACTGCGGAGGGCAGAATTTGTGGAATAATCGGTCCATGATAAGAAGACAGGAAAAAAGAAAGAAGGAAAGAAATGAACAGGAAAATGATAGTGAGATATGTCGCACAGGAATGCAGGGTTATGAACAAAACATTCGCGGAAAAGGTGGCTGGCGAGCAGGATTCGATCTAGAGTTTGATATTCGTGGTAAAACAGTGTTAACGGTTAGCACTGGCACTCGTCAGCACTACTAACTTTTCCTTCTTCAATAGCAGCTAAAGAAAAAACGATTTCTGAGGTTGAACGAGAACTAGTATACTCAGGATAAAGGCAGGCCGTCTTCTCAAGGGTATGCAAAGATGCGTGCGCGCTTTTGTAGCGAAGAGTATGCCCCCAGCGGCCTAGCAGGGCCATGCTAGTGTCCCTTGTACCACTGAAGCCCGCCAACCTTCTCAACAATTTTCGCTTCCAAGGTGTCACGATTGCCACATCAAGGAGGATTCCGCAATAAGAACGAAGGTCAAAGAAGGGGAAGCTTACCCGGTTGAGAGACAGGCGGACCTTCTAACCATAAGGGTGAGGACCGACAAACAATTTACATCAAAGGATATGCCCCCGACTATCTAGCATAGCCTTGGCCCAGTTGACCCGGTACGCCCATCTCTCGCCTGTTCTCGATTCTCTGACCATGAGTCTCTAGTCTTTCAGCAGAGATAGCGTTAGCGTGAAGAGGGCGGCACTCATCAGAGACGCATTCAAGATCAACAGACAAGGGAGGGCCCCACTTCCCAGGCTGTAGGTCATTCTTTTCGGTTTTTTCTCCTTTCGTGCATTACTGATCACATCTTAATTATTTTCCAATAGCCTGCTTTTTCATCGTAAATCCGTCTTTAAGAGCAGTACAATTAGGATAGGCTTGAATTGTGTTTCTCCAATGTTTTCAGTGGTAAATAGACTTCTGTTAGTTTCAAAGATCATCACTTGAAAGACAGTCCTGAGATATAAGATACCTCATCATTATATTACTTGAAATAACATCTTTTAGGGCTCCTGTTGTTCATGAATTTCTTTTCATTGAAAACCTTCGTTTCGCGATTTCAAATTGCTGCCTCTATCGCAAAAATCGCAGCCACCGGACTTGTCATCGGTACTGGCTTCTATATGCTCATATTCAAAGGTGAGAATTCACTTCTTGGATTTTTCGTATTTTTGTATTTGACCTATCTCGTTGGAGCAAATGTCAACTTTGTAAGAAAAAAAATTCGCTCTGTCCAAAAAAATCCTTTGATAATGGGAGGGGTTAGGTAAGCAGGTGGGAAAATCGTAGGCACTGCTCGTGATTAAAGGATTGAAATTAGACAGATAGGCAGCGGTACCTATATTCACAGCGGTGGTAGTGCTGTTGCCATATGAAAATGTGCTACAAAGTAGGTAATGCCTTCACCTGAGCGCTGCGACCGCTTCCATTCTTGTCAATTACAACATACATGGCGTTGGTGCCCCCTCGTGTATCATATGCTTCCAGTGTTTTACTTCTCCTCGCAACGCTTCGTCGTAACACAGGAAAAATTGCAGTGCTTTGTGGTGCTATTTGCTTTTCCCCACTTTCGTTCCTTCTTGCACTTCTTGTCTAATTTTCGAGCACTATCTCGTGACCCGTGCCTTTAAGTACAGCATGAGGTTTAGGTAATGCTTTTCCTGCAAAAATGCTATTTGATTCAGGAGAGACGGAGAATTTACAACATCCTTTTTTGGGATCCAATTGGAGTATCGGCTCTATTGTATCAGCATTATTCGCTTGTCTATTCGCCTACGATGGCTGGGATATTCTGAACTTTGGAGCAGAAGAAATCGAGAAGCCAAAACGGTAATAACGCTATAGCAAGAGATAACTACCCTGGTTGTTTTGATTACTATTACTACACATTACTGCTTTTCGCGGAAGTTATCACAAGGATGCTGGATTGTGCGCAAAACTCCTCGCCCAGGCAAGAATCGAACCTGTAAGTTTCGCTTTCCGGACGGTTGTGCTGCTGCGGCGATAAGTTTTGCCCATAAGCCAACATTCTTGTTGTCCTGCTTGATTTTTTATGCTTTGTTAAACATTGCTTTTTCCAAAGTTCATGGATGTGCCGAAAGCCCCCAATGGACCTTCGGCCTTCGAGGTGACTCCGAGCTGCACTTTTATTGTCTAGGCTTATTGACTACATCAACTTTCGGGATCCCGCACGCCTCTTGCCATCGTTTCAACAATTTCTCTATCGCAATTTATGAGGAATTGCACCTATCCCTACTGTATATAGTGCGCCATGTCTGTCGCTGCCATATCAATTTAGGGAGACCCGTCGGCGATGGGTGGGGCGTATTCAAAAAAAGCAGTGCTCGGTAAAAAAATCGGTAACTGGGTTGAGACAAATTCCAGGGAGCCGAAAAGAAGTTGGCTAGGAAAAGGAATGCCTAAGGTGTTTCCAGCATACACGACGTGGAGAGAGGCCAGCACGATGCGTGCCTGCCCAAAAGTGCACAGCGCTTCCCACAAGTGCTCATAATTCGGTTCCCAGAAGTCTTGGAGAGCGGTAAAAGGATTGGTAGAGGTCAGAGAAGGAGAGAAGGCTATGCGTAATTAGTGGGCGTGGCTTGGAGAAGTGGTGTGGCTTTCACAAAACTGGGCGGACTTTCTATCGAGTTACACCTCAGCATCAAGAAGTCCCGGAGACCGGAAGAAAGTAGATAGAGGTTGGTGAAGGAAACGAAGTTGATCACTGTTGGTGGGCGGAGCATTCACCGATGTGGGCGGAGTTATTCAGAAAACCTTACAACTCGAATCCAAAAAGTCCTGTCGACCGGGGAAAAAAGGGCTCGAGTTTGGCAGTGGAAGGGAGGTCGTCGCTATTGGTGGGCGGAGGTATCGACGAAACATCATAGCTCGGTCCCAAGATGTCCCGGGAACCGGGAAAAAAGTGGAAAGATTCTGACAGCGGAAGGAGGGTTATGTTCCATTGGTAGGTGGAGCGCGGAGCGAGGAGGGCGATCTTTGCGAGAAAGCGTTACAAAAATATTGGTGACCCTGTTTTGATACCACTGCAGTGCCCCGTGTGATGCACGCGAATGCGTGCGCAGCTGAACTGGGAAAGCAATGAGCTATACAGTATCATTGGTTATCTGAAGTCGTTGATAGCGGATTAACCATTCCACTGGTCCACTAACTTTTCCTTTCTGACGCTTTTCTGTGGGACGCAGTATAAATTGTAAAGGCCATTGTCTTGGAAACCATTTGTTTCAGTCGGCAAATCAGCTTATATGTTGAAACAATTTCAAAACTTTGTAGGACAATGCCGTTGGCTATTGTGATTGGCATGGTCTGCATCGCACTTATTTACGTCGCAGTCAACTTTGCTTACTTTATCGTGCTTAGTCCGGCTCAGATTCTAAGCAGTGATGCAGTCGCCATGGTACGTTCATTCAAAGTTTGTGCAAGGCAAATTACGGCGTCATATCGAAACGTTGTCACCTTATGCGGCGTTGCGCTCGCGGAGCATTTGCCACACGTGCGTGGCGCTATCGGAATTTCTCGACCCACATGCTACACACTTACTGAAAGGCATCTGTCGCACGTTTGGTAAGCGACCAACGCAAGCTCGCGATAAAAAAGCAGCTCAGTCAAAACTGAGGTGGCCAGTCGTGCAAAAATCAAGGAAAATCCATGAGGAGGGGCCTGGAATCAGAGAAATGGGACCTCTTTCTTGTCCGTTGATTTCCGCATTGATGCAACTTTCATCACTGCTGCACTCTTCAACGCTAACGCTCTCTCCGCCAGACGGCTAGAAGCCCAGACGGCGAGAGACTAGGTGTGCCGGGCACTAGCGGCTTGGGAACGGCCATGCTAAATACATCGCCAGGGGCAGATCCCTTGCTGCGATATCTTAATGAAATGGAATCCCGTCATACCATGCTTAAGATGTCCGCATGTCTTCCCAATAGGTAAGTTCCCCTTCTTTTACCTTTGAACTTTAAGTGGATCCTCCTCCAAGGATTGCATAGAGCAACGGACTTCACCTCTCTCTTCAGTGAAAGGTTTCAACACTCCCTACAAATAGATTTTTCGAAAGCGGGACATTCAGGATTTGGGTAGTCCATCCGCACCGCAGAACCAACCTTGTCAATCCCAGAATTAGCCAGAATCAGCAGCGTTGTGGGGTAAGCAGAAGGATCAGCACAGTATTCTCCAGTGCTACATACCGCTATTTTTAGACGTTCGCTCAAGCCTCTTTAGGCAAAGCGGATTTCATTATGCCAATTTTTGTCGCAGTGCTGCTTGTTGGATCTCTGAACAGCACGATGTTTTCCGCTAGCAGGTATGACGGGATTCCATTTAATTTTTTATGGACGTTGCAGTTCTGCTGTTCAGATATCTTCAAGCAGCTTCTAAACAAGGGCATTTGCCAACTTTCATCAGCGGAATCAATCCGATAACGGATTCACCTCGAAGTGCTTTATTTGTGCATGTAAGTGAATCTGAATCAAATTATTAAATGATTTTAAATTACTACCTAGGTTTACTATCGATGACGTGTAGTAAATATTATTTCTTTGTACCTAATTTACTGAAATGATTTATATGCGGAGTTTGACATTGAAAGGCACCCCAAAGGTTTTGACCTATTTTTGATTGTTAACTGCTGTTTTTAGCCATGGTTCGCCTTGCGTATGTTTAACAAGAATGCTGGGTTCTGAACAAAACTTCCCCCCAGACGGGACCCGAAAAACAAGACAAAATTCATTGCTAATGCTTACACACTTGCGGTTCTCTGCCGATATTGGCTAACCGGCTCAACAGGTTATACGTGTGAGTGCTGAAAGGTACGTATACCATGAAGAGCTGAGTTGGAATGAAATGGTGCCCCGGTAGCGTGACTAGCGGCGCACTTGCTCGGACACAAAAGGTGCGGGTTCGAGTCCCGCCTGGGGCGGAAGTATTGTTCACAAGCCAGCATTCTTGTGAAGCAGCTTATCGGATTGGAGGTAAAGGTGTCAGTGGTGCAGACATGAAGAACAAAAACGAGAAACGTTCAACAACTCGGGAAATAGGGAAATAGGCCCTTGCCATTCCAGAAATTTTGACAGAAGAATGTGTGTAGCTCATTCTCGCCTGATTGTTGCCTTCAGGTTCTGATCGCCATGTGTGTGTCTTTTGCTGGCGATCTGGACAACTTGATCTCATACGTGGCCTTCGCACAGTGGTCACAAAGAGCCTGTACTATGGTAGCCTTAATATGGATACGCTTCCGGTGGGTATATAGCGTTTATACCCAGGATGTGAGCCACTCCCATTTCGGTACGCTTTCAGACGTTGGCCCGTTCACCCCGATAAGATTCGCATGCCTATCGTCATGCCGATCTTCTTTTGCCTCGTCTGCACGACTCTGGTTCGTTTTCTGTCAGTTTATCCCTTGAAACTCGCTCCAATATCAATTTGGAGTTGCTTTGGAGTTGCAGGTGGTGGTGACGATCGTCGACAACTTCTCTTCAGCTGCTGTTGGTCTAGGTTGGTCAGCTATGTACGCGGATAAGAAACGATCGTTACCGTCAAAATCTCGCTTAGTGCGGCAAATAGATGTTCCTTGCTTTCAGTGCTTGTTACTTGTAGTTTCAGTGTTCTGATATGCAACCATTAGGTCTCAAAGCAGGGTTAATAACGATAGAGGAATTCCTCGACCATGGCTGTCTACTGGGCGAGAGTAGTGGCGAGAGTGAATATACGTGCGGAGAGCACAGACGGCTCGCGGGTGGCGAGAGTGAATGTTCGCGCCGGAGAGCGTGAAAGAACAGGTGAAAATAATCGACAGGGCGTTGCCGTTTCCTCGACCGATTTAAACCTGCTCAAGAAAGAAAAGAGGTAGTGAGAGGGAAGAGAGGTAGTGTCATTAGTGGTGCCACTACTACGCACGCGGTGTGGATGGCCAAATTTTGAATGCAGAATATCCGGGAAGGTAGAAACACCGTCTTGTTTTGGGCTCGGCACGGCGCTCGGCCTCGGGGGAATCTTCAATATAATGCCAATGATAGGTGACACTAACCATGAGACAACTCTCTTGAACGCTCACTTGAATGTCTTGCAACTCAAAAGTGTAGAAGCGCCAGGGAAGACACAAATTGCTCACATCCTCCCCGGAATCTCTTCCTCTACTTGAGGCTCAACGCAAAGCACTATAAGAGGCTCGCCCACTCGAAAGTCTTCCCTCCCCATCACAACCCCTCTTCTCCACAGGGGAAGAGCGCCTTCGGCAATCACAAGTCCCGGTAACTTCTGAATATGTGTATGGATTCTTGAAGATAAAATGGAAAAGATGAAACCGAGAACGAATGCGTGGCGCAACTAATTGAGGTGAATAGTGCCAAGTGTGTTTTCCTTCCGTTTCCATCTAGCAAATGATTAATTTCCTTGAATTTTCATAAATCCTTAAAAGGAGCATCAGCCTTTTTTTGCGATGGCTTGTTTTTGGATACTAATATCTCTATTCCTTCTAACGTCAAAGCGGCACCCTATACCGTATTCGAGCCGCCATCAAATCGGACCTATTTTAGGGATTTGGATCGGCGGTTTTGCGTTCTACTGGGTATTCTTGTTCGGTCGAGCTCTTCCATCCAGCGCTTTCTACACAGAGTACTCCAATAAAGCTAATAGTTCGTTCACTCTCGTTCTCCCGCTCCGATAGCCTATGAACTATTATACAAATGGTCTTATTTTCAGACAGTACTACCAAGTGGGCACAAATCATTTTCGATCTGATGCCTGAACGAGGTGACGACAGTGAAATCAACAACGCCATCACAGTAGTGAACGACAAGGTTTGCCTTCTTATTCACTTAAGTGTGCAGCTTCTAGGCTTTCCGATTTTCAACCCCGGGAAGCGCGGCGCAAATTTTGGGCCAGGTATCAGCGATAAATTATTTTTTTCCCTGTGAATGTAAAACTTTGTAGCGAGAAGCTTAACATAACCATAAGCTGGAAAGGAGAACAAATGAAAAAGAACTCGTTAGGAAAACGCTTAGGAAAATTCCCTTCTTGCGCAAGCAAATTGTTCACGAACTCCAAAGAATCCTTCCCTGCAAAATGGGATTAGGTTTAGTCGACACTATTGCACCGAAATGCCACTCCAACTGCACGGGCGCCCACAATGGTTCTCGAGAAGAATTAGAGGTGGAATTCCACCAGACCCATAACTTTTCATCTCACTCGTCAGAACTACGTGCAATTTTCGGGCCAAAATATCCTATTTGAAAGTCGGCAACTCCTAGGCATCAGGGATCAGTGCAGTTAGAGAGAATCACAAAGGTTGATTTTACAAGTAATCAGTTAAATTCTGCAGTGCCTCTGTTCGGGGTCGAGACGAATGCACCGGTGATTCGTCTACGGTGCGCTGCAAAACGTGGGATTCTAGAGAGTGCCCACCACACCTCAAAAGGAAATGCTCTGACGTCCGTGCGTGCTCTTGCGGGTTCCTGTACAGGGCCTCGACCCTGATGTCAACAGTGCGTTACGTGCTAGTGTGGGCGTCCTGTTCACGGAGGAACCAATGACCGACAAGACCAATGGTGTAAGGGTTAAGCGATGTGCGCGGCGCAACTCGTGCTGTTGACTGAGTTTGCGAGTGGAATATTTGTTGCAGTATAAGGGTCGCAGAGATTTACCTTCACCCCACTGGATAGCTTTTGTATCTCCAGAGGTACCTACTAGGGAACCGTTTATGGTTGCGCGCGTTTAGACTCTCAAGCAGAGAGGCGTCCTTGCGCGCATGGCTTCTTTGCTCAAGGTTGCCGGTGAGTCACGATAAGTTCTCTATTTCAGGTTTTCCCCTCGGAATCGTTCGTAGATTCGTTTTCTCCCACGATAGACGAGGATGATGCAAAGACACAACTTTGATGTACATACGTGGTCTGTATATACCAGAGTTCTACGTGAATAAAACTCTTCAATGTACTCTCATCTTTGACTTTTACTGAGGGGTTTGCCCATGCTTGCTGTGCCAACCCCGTCAGATGATGCCTTTGCCGCGATTGGCGGGCAGCCTTTGCTGTGTTGGCGGTGAAAGCCCTGCATACAATGATCAGATTGATAACTCATTAGCAGTACTTCATAATAGAGCAGAAATGTAGAAA
>KZ345297.1:78979-91247 GCA_002352805.1 Teladorsagia circumcincta
CCTAGTAGACAATTTCTCCCTAACTCGACCTTCGTCCTTTCCGTGGAATCCTCCTTTAGCAGGGGACCTTCGTTTCCCTAAGAGACCGCCTTCCAAAAGAGAGCTCGGTAAATTTGGTCTTCCCAATCAGAGGGATCGCTGTGAGAGATCGGCGTAACTCCATACCAAAAATTTGTTGCTACGCCGCCCAATCTCGTTTATATCTTAAATCTAATTTTTAGTCTTTTGGGTCATGCTACAAGTGAAAACAATTTTGATGACCTTGGAGGTTGGGAATATTTTTACCCTTGCGGAGATGAAATTTTGAACCACCAAAATGCTGCTGCTTATATGGATTTTGATTATTCCTAATGTGAAATGGCCTTATCAGTCAATAACTAGTTGACGAGAAAGTCTTCAGTGCAGACGTTACACTACGTTTGACGACGGCCGCGAGAAAGCGGCGTTGTCAACTCAGTTTCTCGCAGCCGTCGTCAAATGTAGTATAATGTCAACACTGACGACCTTCTCGTTTTTTGAAGAGGAGGTTAGTTTGCATATGCGACTATGCGGCTATTTTTTATAGCTCAGGAAAAAAAGCAATTGATGGAAAGGATAGAAAGGGATAAGATGGGACCGCATACTCCATTTGATCAGGTCTCTTCTACATTGTGAATGCGAGGCATTTTCGTTCATTTTTGGCCGGGTTGGCTATGGGGTAGGTGAAACATTCGAACGCTTCTAAACTTTTGATCGCTACCGGCTTACCCATGAGTAGTCTTTTTTTCTCCCAAACAGATAGTTTGCTGAATCCATGCTTTACCAGTATTATAGCAGTTGATGTATCATTCGAGAGTTTCTTTTCTGCTCTATTCGACGAAAAGTTTTGGTTTTCGTTAGCTCGAACTTTAGTTAACGTGATGAGGCCCACAAGATTGACCACATTATTTTCATAATTTGTTTATTCGCCGCGCTAGGCCAAAACTTAAAAAGTATTCAAACTTTTAACCGCTACAGTATGTAGTTCTGACTATGGGGCCGGAGCAGCTTGAAGTGATAGTTAAGTTACTATGATACAAGGTCTAGCTGCGTGATAATCTACCTTCTTTAATTGACAGCAGGATACAGATATAGCAAATAATTGATCGACTACCCTCTAGAAAACCACCGCATCTCTCTCCCACTGCTCCTCTGAGATTATGGCACCTTAAAAAAATTATGGCACCGGTTTTAAAACCCAAAACAAGACCCTGCTGCTACACACATTCGTGAATTAGATATTTTCCAGGGGAGGTGAGCTCTTCCCGTTCTGTAGCTGACCAACTGGTGCAAATTGATTTGAGTGCTCACAAGAGCAAGCTCGTGAAAGCGTTCTCACAAAGCATACAAGCAAAACCTTGCAAAATAAAAATAAAAAAAAACGACAAAACTGAAACACGTCAGAAAAACACTCATTAAACATAAAAAAACACTAATAAAAAAAGAGATATATATGGAAGTTAGCCTGTAATGCTAAAGAGACGAGCTTGTTGATAACGCGGGCATATTGTTATTGTATTATATATGTTGCTGGTTCCTTTAAATGCCCCTTCGTACGTTCTTGAACGAGAATCGAGTGCATGGCGTATCTCAGAAGTGTTTCTCAATTGTTTCGGAAGGGAAGGAAAGAATGGATAGGGATAAAATGTTCAGTATTGATCCCATTTGACGATGCGCCGCGCATTCTTCTTCCACTAAGCGTCCTAGTGGCGATTTGAATGCGATTGGGCCTATACAATGACTTATGCACTTGTCTTGAGGCCAGCCACTGTACAGTTCACTGTTTTTATCCTCCCAGACAAGTCCCCTACCACTTAAATACTCAAGAGAGATGGAAGGCTTGATTGGCCAGACGACGCACAGCCCATGATTTGGTCCCCGGTCTGCGCGCGCGGTAAGGAGCGCCCTTGGCTTGCCCGTATGCACTTCCGTCCATCCTTATAATATTTTTATCACATATATGAGCATGCATTCAAAAATAAAAACGGAAAGCCGTGTAATGTTTCTCAAATTTTCTTAAATGATTTTCAAGTAGCCTAGCCTTCTGATAATCATTTTACTGATTTTCAGTGTTTCATTAATTATCCTCTCTGAGCCCTCGTCAAGCTTGGATGTATGAGTATAATTTATAGCGTCATCCTTATTTTCTTGCGTTGTTTCTTCGTCTCAATTTGTTGTGTGCTTGTCCTAAGGTACTTCAGTCGAACAAGTGCCTACATTCATAAAGTACTCTAGACCTAAACATAAATGCGGCATGCGCTAAGTATGCCGTAAAGAACTCATTGTCCTATCGGGCGATAGGAATGAAACAACAAGGAAAATACTGAAGTGCATCAAGGATTGGAGAATTTTGATATTTCAGAGAAAATTGACGTATCCCTTTAGGATCGAGCAGCCCTGCAATTAAACGTTTATTCGATTGTATGATTCATGAAAGCCAGAAATGACACATATACATTGCCTTTTGAGGCTGCATCAATATTTGAGCAGGTCATTCATTACAGAATGACATGCGTTTCAAAATACCACCATCGTCAGGGACAGTGGAAGGAGGAGGTCCAAGGCTTGCGCTAACTCGAAGGCATGCCCCAAGATCGTTGTTCTTGTACATGAATATGAAATCATGGTGAGAAGTGGGCCGGCGCTGAAAAAAAAGAAAACATTTCGGCGAGAGGGCTCATGTGAAGAAGTAGATCACCTTCGCAATTGGGCTGTGCTAACGCAATGAGAGATCGAGCGCGGAGAGGAGGGTAAGGGGCGAAAGAGTGCAACAGATTAGAGAGCTTCAGACAGTGGCCTGCGGCGGACGGAGGACACTGCAGCTGCTGCAGCTAACTTTGCAAGACTCTAGCGCTCTTGTCGGGTGGTATTAATGCATGGGAGTGCCGCTATGATTGCCCTTCAGAGCCCATTCCTACAAAGTGAAGAAAATCGTTAACACGAATTCTTCCTTGCTTGTGTCCTTAACCCAGGCTTCATATTTATGGGAAGGATACCGCGAAGCAATGCACTGGAAGCGCACTCCTAGCCGAGATGATGTGGACTGACCACTCGGAAGGGTTTAGTAGGAAGGGTGAGTTTTTTTTTTCATTTTGACCCAGAACTGCTTTGGATCTGATAGCTGTCGTCTTTTAGATGTTTCACTAGAGAGCAAGAGAGGTTGTGCTCTAGAAAACACATGCATCTTTGATCGTTGCGGAAATATTACCAGGCGAAATACTTGAAGGCGCTGGCCGTGATTAGACCCCAAAGCAATTGTTTACATGAGAAAGGTAGCAAGGCCTCCAAGCGCAAGAATCGTTTCACTGTAACGACTAAAAAGTGTGTGACACGGGTCCTAGTACCCTGCTTCGACCGCTGCAATCGTTGCAATTTCCGCTCGTACTCGCAGAGTCTTCGCCATCTCGTACAACGTGCTTGTGTCCTCTGCCGCATCACAGTCAAATTCACAACAGAAGGTAATTTTCTTATTTGTTTTCAGTCTTCCTCTTACTTTCTGTCCTTGCTGACGATCCCCACCCCCCCCCCTCCACGTGTTGTCTCAGCCTCGAGCGAATAATTCACCGCTTCGGTCACGACCGGTGCCTTTAGATATCTGTCTCCGATAGTGCTCAAGCATAATAACTACACCTTAGCATTCCTTTCTTTGATTTCTTTTTGACTCGAAACTGTTCCCCTTGGCTTCCCCCTTATTCATCTTTTTTCATTTATTTGTAGAAGTTTTTCATTTATTTGTAGAAGTTTCAACGAGTTTCATATACAGCCTAGACCCTGTTCAATTAATAATAACTCTCTTTCCTTCTTTTCCTCATTCGAGAAGATCCTGCCTTGTAGTCGCACGTAAAATTCGGCAACCACCAAGAGCGAGCTTTTAGTGCTGTAATTGATATGGCCGATGTCAGACTTTGCGATTGGAGCAATTCGCTAGCGTCTGCGGTAGCGACGCGGTCACTGGATCACTCTATGGCTGGTACCGCAACGCTACTACGCACGCTAGCGAATCGCTAGTAGCGGATCGCTCAATTCGCATAGTCCGCCATCGGCCTAATAGAGACTCAATGGCGTACTTATAAGAAATCAGAATTCTCGCTCAGGCCAACCAAACCTTTCAGGCCTTTCGGTTGGTGGAAACTTCGCTGTGTGCAGAAGAAAAAGAATCAACCTTCCTGGCTGCTCATTTCAAATCCAAGAGATATCGAATGCCGCACGCGCACAACTCCGATTGGAAGTAAAATGCGTGGCGCACTCCCGAAAACTGATTGATCATTACCACACGCTTTCATATACTTTCTTAAATGTTATAATGATGAGAAGAATTGCATGGGATTCTGGGTTGTACAAAAGTGGTTGCGTAGGCATAATGCTTCTTTTTCTTTGTGCGAGGTGCTAGCCTTTAGTGTTAATCTTTCTCTGCTGCTTTCGACTATGTTGAGCGTCTCAGTTCTACTATCAACAGGAAGCCAAACTACACTAAGCTCACTAGTTAACTGCCTTCGTAAACACCACGAGCCGACGTCTGGTCTGGAATTCATAGCATTCCGATTAAGAGGTGTGTAACGTCGAAATCACGGACTCCATGAGGATAGTATATCATTACTTTTCACCCCAACTGAAATTCTTTCTAGTTTTCTCTCGAATTCTAAAAGGAAATTGAAGGAGAGGTTGACGATGAAAATTCTGTCCATTAGAAATTTATTATTTATTCATTTCATGCATGTACAAACTGTACATGATTACGCAACAACAAAAAGGTCGTTAACAATAATCCTAGAAGAAAACAACTTAGAGCAACTCATAATAAAACAACAATAATGTCAGACGGAAGTAAACTACCTCTGCGAGTGCCAGTGTAAAAATGCGATTATTTTGAAACTTTGACAGCCCTCAACCTAGGTATTGCTGCAACGCCTTTTTGAATTGAGTCAAACTTTTGGGCAATGTATACCTTGTGACAAATTTCGCGAACTCAGAAAAAGCTCGCACAACAAAGGATTTAGCTCTGACGTTAGACCTAGACTTAGGTACAGATAATTTAAGTTTTTCACCTCGTGTGCTCGACGGATAAAGGGTGACAGCACCACGTAAGTCGACCGTTAACCTCCCAGTGAGAATATTGAATACCATTGCGAAGTCTAGTTTCCTCCTTCTACTAAGAAGCGAGTCAATTTCCAGCATCTTATTCCTAACAGGACCTCTTGGAATAGCACTGTAACCAAAAATGCAGCAGAAATGAACAGAAACCTTGAATGGCCCAAACCCAGAAAATGGGACCCCTTTGCGCGTTGATTTCGGCACTGATGCGACTCTCACCGGTGGCTGCTCTCTTCACTGATAACGCCCTTTCTGCCGAACGGCTAGAGTCAGAAGCGAGGGGGTGGGCGCGCCACGGAGTGAGCGGAAGAGGTCAACAATGGCACTGATCTACAGCACGAAGCGAAGTAGCATTAAGGATGGGGTCTACAGTGTTGGGCGGGGCTGAAGGTGCATTCTATGGGCTTTACCGCTTCGGTCTTGTCATATCATTTCGACATTTGACATTTCCTCTCAAGTAGCACTGCTTTTTTTTCTCGGAAAAAGGCTTCCTGGCAGCTAGAAGTCTTGGATTTTGCCTAAGACGGAAGGGAATACAGTGTGAATCATTATAGCAATGTTTAGGGGTAACACTTCGCCCCAGCTGAGACTCGAGCCCGGACCTTCTGTCTAACGGGTAGAAGTGCTGACCGTTACTCAATATTGTTTGTGTGTGAGTCACAATTAGACATCCTGAAGGGCTTCATTAAATGTGTTGCGGAGGCGTCAATTGCTATTTTTGATGCACGTTGTGGCTAAAAATAAAACCCGTTGACTTACCTAACACTTTTCGTATCATGCACTCCACATTACCGCACACTTTCAAGAATTCTGCTTATTTATTTATCCATGCATTTTTGATGTGAGTAAGCATCCTATTAACGATTCATTATGCAAAGTGCATGAAGAACGAAAAACCCGAGCCCATTTTCTCGCTACACCGCATACCTTTGGAGTATTCACTAAAAAACATGGAAATATGATATAAAAACAATCGGAAAACCACAAGCATTCCAGCAAAGATTTGTTTTGGTTTCAGATTACGGCTCGTTCTCTGGCATTCCTTGTCAGAAACCCAATTTTCGCCAGCTCTAGTCTTATTTCTGAGCTATGTATCCCCCAGCATTTCGTTCCATAATCTACTAATCTACGTAGAGGAGCATTTGAAGGAATCGTGCACGAAATAACGTGCATCCATCTTTGCCATGGATCTGCACCGATGAGCAGTAGCCTATGAGAATAATAAAAGAAGAAAAAAATAAGCGTTCACAACTGGATGTTCTACATGTTATTTGAAAACCTTGGTTGAGAACTAACACTTGTAAACGTGGCGAGTTCACGTTAGGTCATCGCAAAAGTTTATACGTAGCGACACCTTTTCTGCTCCACCGTTGTTGCCGGCAGTTTTTTTTTTTGAAATTGGGCATTCCCAATGGCTTTTCTCTTCTCAATTTTTTTTTCTCAACGGAAATTTTTCCACATTATCTCCTATGGCCATCCACAACACACACTTATACGGAGAAAAAGCGAAAGATTTCTCTTGCACCATGACTTTAAGTTTGGACCATAGCATAGTAATGAAGTACATTAATTTTTCTGTTACAGATTTCAATATTCTAAACGAGCTTTCCCCAACCAATAAGTGTTTCCTCTCCTTTAAGATCCTCTTCGGTAACTTGTTTTTTTTTTCAAGGATCCAATAAGAGTGCGATTCGTAGCTACACAGAACCTGTCGTTCTATAATCTGTTATCTACTGGATTGTCCCATAAGTAGTGTAGTTTCTATTCAAACAAACAAATTTGTCCTATAATTTATGCTTTTGTATCAGCTTGTATACGTTTCACAAGGAACTGTCTATTCTAGAAAACATTGCGTTTGAATTTTTTTTTTAAATGTCTTCGCTTCGTCTACCGCATCCGTTCTTGTACTGCCAGACAGCCAATTCCTAATTCTATTGCCCGGAGCTTCTTTGCCTCTATTGCATATGCTTTTTATGAACTTGTTTTATTCAAATATAATTATTAGTTCATCTGTCCCAAACTACTTCGTCGCCTGGGCGATATTTTCTCCAGGCAGACTTCCTGGGGCTGATTCAATTCACGTGCAGACATGGTTGGAGTGGATGTCACTGCACAAAGTACGAAGCTACTCTAGCCAAAAAGCCAGAAAGTGTCGGATGCAGACCATATACCCCAAGCGACGACGGCCGCGAAAACGTGATAGGGCAATCCCGCTTTTTCGCGACCATCGTCAGTTATGATATATGGTCTGTACCCGGCACTTGGCCTTTTGAAGGCGAGGGTTCATCTTCTATGAAGGATTTATCGAGACGATAGGAATAAGAGGAAGGAATGTTATAAGATTGTAGGAAAAGAGAAAAACCAGTTGAGTGGAGGAGTCTCAGTTCTCTGTGAAAACTTAAAAATGAAGATCTGTTCTAGGAAGTAGGAAAAATGATCAAAGCAGCGCATGATTTGTTTCAAAATCTGCTAAGTTTTCCCTTAGCTGAAATTTGAACAGAAGGATGAGTAAAGCAAAGGGTAGGGAAGTATCAATGTCGACGATTGGTGGCACTTTTGCGTCGAACGTAGCGCTATCAACGGCACTAGAATGCGCCGAAGATGCCCCGGAAGCTCCATCAGTTCCCGGACACGCCCATCTACAGCGTAGAAGGGCTGATAACGGCAATGTATTGAAATCAAAACTGCTACTATCATGATTTAATTTCCTCTCTGTGCACCTTTGTACCGTTTCTCTTGGTTTTTTTTTTGCAAACGCTCCAATTGGCACCTCGTCTTTCACATTGCGGTTTTATCTTATCGGAGGAAAAGGTCTTGTAATTGGAACTCTGCCCTTATACCAGGCCAAAGTAGTATGAAACTCTGATTGCTGCCCACAAGCCCTACCCAGCCATATAGATCACGTATTTCTGCGGCTGCACGAAGTGACTTCATTAGATGATTTTATCCTTTGCTCTACATTTACAGTTGCTAGGTTATTCCTAAAGTTTCCCAACAAGTCGTAAAAAAATTTCGAAAAAATCTCATAAACCACCAATCCCCCTAACTAGGAAATCGCAAAGCTCATTCCACGGTTTTTCAAAATGGTTTTTGGATCACGTTACAGAGGACAGATAACGCTTAAATTTTATCTACTTCGCTAGAGCCTAGAAAGTCAAAGTAAATGCGATTCAACCCTCAAACATCATGCCAAACTTCAAAAAGTGTCCAATAGATCCAATGTCTCTAAAAACGTACCACGAACCACATAACTTTTAGCCCTCTCCTAACAAACGAGGCTGAAGGACTAGTTCATGCTCTGATTACCGTTATGAGAAAGTTCTGCATTATCGACTGACGTTTGTATGATCTTGTAAAATTATACCCGGGAATGGAAATGGAAGCCACGTTTACTATCACTACCATCATTAATCCCTATGAGTGGCTTTTCAAAAAGACTTTTGTCTAAAGGTTGGGCTTTTCAACCATTTTGGCATCCAGAGGGCTCGAACAATGGTTCCGTGTTTCGTGCATGTGCCCTCATATCATGCAAAAAGTGTTTTTAGAAGGAGTACAACCTCAAAGACTTTTCTGATAAGTTCTACTCCCACTTTATGAAAAAAAAACACTACCAATCCACTCAATACGACCCCTTTCATCAGAAGCCTTAACACGACCCTATCCTTCCCCCCCATTGAGGAATTCTCACCAGCTTACAAGTTCAGGAAAGTAGGACGATATACCGTAACCCATATTTGCGCCGGAGCACACTTGTCTTAATTCGCGAGCAAAGTCGTTCAACGAAGCCCGCCACTCATTCCAGGCCATCAAGAAAAGAATTATACGATGCAGTGAGCTATCATCCACGTTGTATATAAAAGACGCTCAGTATAGTTAGCGGGTTTGCTCGGCGCATTTCTCCTCCACGAGAGAGCGCAGAGAAAACGAATGGAAGGCGAGCACACAAACAAAATCGATGACACTGACATTGCGCGCCCCAGTCCCAACCAGGGTCAACCCTACGTTGTTACTAGTATCAACGGGGGGGGGGGGTGGTACCTGGTTGGGTTTGGAGGAGGGGGGTCGTAAAATTTTTTCGAAAAGTAACAGCGATAGGACCGACCCTGGTCCCAACGTCTAGAGCGTTACGGTTTACCGCCGTATGTTCCTAAACTTATAATCTTCAGAAAATCTCGACGTTGGCTCGACCTGATTTGCACAGTTGATAATATTCCATGCCACAATCCATGCCCAACAGATGCATGTACCCTCTCCTTCAAAAAGCGACAAAGTGTCGGGTGCAGACCATGTACCACAACTGACGACGGCTGCGAAAACGTGGCAGTTGGCAACGCCGCTCTTTCGCGGCCGTCGTCAGTTGTGATACATGGTCTGCACCCACACTTTCTTTCTTTTTGAAGGGGAGTATAAATAGGCGATCAAAGACAAGAAGCTGACAAGGTATGATTTCGCGGTTATAACCTGAAAACGCACTTCCTGGCACACATGTCTAAAAATTGGATTTAGCAGTAAAAATTGATTGCATTGCCGGAAGAAAAAAGAACAATGGGGAGGAATAGAATGGGGAAGACTGCCCTGCCTTGTATCAGTTGCATTGAAGCTTGAAGTGAAATTTTTTACTGCAAAGGTTCCATGAACTCCTCATATGACGTCAATGCTGTGCTTGAATGGTTATGTCATGGAAATATCCTTTAATATCTTTCCATCATAATTACTTATTATGACAGGATAATAATTAGACGCTACTTGTGCTTTTGTGCTAGTCGTGTCCAGCTAATAATATATCAAAGTTTCAAGTTGATAATCTATCAAACCCAACAAATCAACTAATTTGTGTGCGGTAATCAATGAATATGTCATAATTCTTTCTACAAACCATTGACATTATATAGGCGTGTGGTGCTGCTTACTACTCGCACGGTTCGAGGATCAGATTTTGGATCGCACACTGTTTAGGCTAACCGAGCCTTTTTTCAGGCGGGGGTCAGCTTAATGGTACCGGACTGATCTAGGAGGGTTAAACCACCGATTGCATCTGGATATTGCGTATTTACCTTATTATTGTTTTATTTTCAGGAATGATAAAATTCGCTGAATAATAGGTTTTCTTTTCGTTTATTATTCATGTATTATGCTTACACCAGACTAGTCCCCCAGCAACCGCCAACCTCTCTTTCCTTCTCAAGATTGGGTTCCTACTCCTGTTCTTAATCTCCCCTTCCCCTCTATTGCTCTCCAGTTGCCCTGCAGCACGCTGTGGAATGACTGGAAGTGTGCTACAGACTTATCACCCGTATCCACAGGATGAACTCCTTTGGCTAGTCTGAGCCCCTACCTTGCCTTTAAGGGTAGGGTTTAACACGATTACAGCCACTGGACTAGGAAACTGTAAATTCATTCAACATCCCCAGTCCTCTGACGTCAACGTGGACTCATTTCTGTTCCTTGGCAACTTACCATGGTTACTATGAGATTTAACCGCCATGCGATCGGGATTCTTGACAAATCGTCTAATCATATGCTACCGTCATCAGAATATGAAGCTATACGTCATAAACAAGCTCAAGAAGCCCCTCAGAAATTGCTCATACTCGGAAGGTCTCCCCGCAGAGACATTCCTTTGGCTGTACGCTTTCCTTCCTCCAGGAGTAGGAGACAGAAATCTCTTCAAATTCACATTATCTTAGCAATCACACTTACTCTCATTAAAGACCTATTTATGAAATATTTGTGCATATAAAAGTCAACACCTGCGGCAAGTAAGGGAGCTATTCCACAGAGTTTTTGAAAATAGCGCTTATCAGAAGCAAATTTGAAGGAGGATTCGTTGTCACTTTCCCATTAGGGAGAATAGCGGCCTGTGGGGAGTTTCCTGGGGATCGCCGCTCTCAAAGTTGTTCATTTCCCTCAGGAGCCTGCAAATCGGACAACGTGGCTGCGGTTAAAGATAATCTCTTATCACTCTATTCTCATAGCTTCAGAGAGGTCCGCCACTTTTCGTGGCTACCAGTTCGTTATTCATCGGCTCGACTGGTTCTGAGAATTCAAGAATTAAAGCCGAGTTTTAGAGCCCCGCATCGAGGAAATTCGCTTTCTATACATCGACTTCCTTTTTGCGAAGCATTTTTCACTAAAAAATAGCTCATCAGCTCCCCGAAAGGAATAATTCCCATAATCCAATCTGAGCTTCCCTTAACGCTAGGCTTTCCCAGTTCTGTGTCATGGAAGATAAGTGCCGCCCGGAAGTGAAACCAGTAAGCTGTCACATTGCAGATACAGATAACAAATCAGCCTGGTGACTTTTTTGCGAAAAGATTTTCGCCGTTTTAAATTTGTAGAAATTGACAGCAGTGAGGGTTCAGTGTGCGCTTGTAGCCCAGAGGAGCCCTTATCGGGGCGAGAAGGCAGAGACGCAGAAGGCTTGACAGAGGTGTCGCAGCATGTACTGTAGTGCTTTTGCGTCAAGCTAAGTAGGAAGTACTATAGTACGTCCATCACAGCACGTGCCGTGACTTGTCCGGTGACCCGTCTGCGTCTCTGCCTTCTCGTCGCGCCACGGGCCTCCTGTCAAATACCCTTGTCCTTGGGTGCGGGCGTTGACCGTACGTTGATTCTGCAATCTTATGTGAATAGTAGTTTATTTCACAAAATAGCGCGGACAGGACAGAAATAATCGACTAGGAAATCCCGTGGGAACAATTTAAAGCTAAGCAAAACCAGAACCAATCTGCTGTCCATGGGTCCCCTTTAAGGTATGGAGCAGGGCAGCTCGATCTGCTCCTCAAATAATACACGATATTGAAAACAATATGAGCCAGGGGTTGAACTACTTTGCTACGATCCAGGGATAATACGACCCCCACCAATTTTTGATCCCACAACTCACCATCATCCCAAGACTAAATTCCTTCCAACATCAAATACCCAGAAAATCGTGAACTTCTAAAACGATCCTGACATTCGCCCCGTAAAAGTCCAGACGTCCATGTTCGAGAAATGCACTCCCAAATTTATCCATAACAACCTCCCTTATCAGAGAAAGAAAAAAGACTCCTTCACACAAAAACCCCATGGCTATCTCACCCTTTTTGGGAATCATGGCAGCTCGCCATTTGGCCAAAGTATTACGTAGTATAAAATAACGCAATGGAGCTAACAG
>KZ345297.1:110140-120574 GCA_002352805.1 Teladorsagia circumcincta
TGGTGTCATTCCTGGGGTCGATCGAAGTATGGAAAGCCATTGAATAGACAGCTTTGCCATCCCGGGGATTACAAGAAGATTATGGCCTAGGAAGCCTTGAAGCCATCGAGCGAATATCCGCCAAAGACAATCTCGTTTTTCTGTTTCAGATTCCCCAACGGGTTTCTCGGGTATTCTCGGATAAAATTGAATCGAATCTACGCAGTATATCAGGTAAATCTCAAAATGGACTTCCTGTAAGGGGAATTTTCAAAATTCAATGAAAATTTCAGATGTTACTTCTAATTGTGTTCCCAGTGGTGACAATGTCGATCTGCTATGCACGGGTATCCGTCATCGTTTATACTTCGTCGAAAAGTCGTCTAGCTCTCTCCCAAGCAATGTGCGTCTCAGCTATTAAAGACATCGTCCACGGGCTGTACAGTACCCCTATCTTCCTCATAATTCAGTACGTTCACATATGTGCACCACAAATCAAGCAAAAATGCCAGGGAATCCTCCCACCTTCAACCACTCCCCCTCCTCTTTTGGAATCTCGGAGGGCGGAGCCGCAAGTGTGTCAGGACCAACCAGGTTAAAGACACTGACCGTAAGTAGGTGCAACGGGAGGATGGGGGGGGGGTGGTCATTCAGCGAGACCGGCCCTACTCCACGGGTCCATCAACGAATGTAGGAGCGGAAGGATTGGGGGAAACCATATGTCTGAGGGCGAGTGCAGCAAGGCCCAGCTCGGAGATGAGTCCCTAATACGCTGCAGCTCTGTGCGGGTAAATCTGTTCCAACTGGGGTCATGAGTCCACAAAACTGCGTCTTTGGTTGACGCAGTTCTCATGGTCAAGAATAGGGGAGTGTCCAGAGATGCAGAGCTTCGGGAACCCATCCCCAAGTTGGGCCTTGCTGTACACGGCCCCTGAAATTATCCTGAAGACACGGTTGGTTCTGTGTAATTGTGCATCAGACTCCCATCAGATGAAACATCAAGAAGAAGAACAAAAGGAACGGGGCAAAGAAAGGGTCCACATTTCCTCTATAGTAAAAACTCTTTCTGTTCAAGAGCGTTCAGGCCACGCCTCCCTGTCAAAATACAGTGCGTACCAAAAGTATGTGGACACCAAAAAATCGATTCTCAGGGATCAACTAAAGACGTTCTCTGCCATGTAACCATAACCATTCAACCCTCCGTTGTCGATAACCTACAATGAGAACTTGGGCAAAAAATTTCATTCCGATTTAGCAAAGTATTTTTGATTGAAATTTTTTTCTTTGTATCAAAAGTATGTGGACACATTTCGAGAAATAGAAATATCTTCAGAATTGAAGACTGGTAGGCTCTACCAAAGATTCTGATAAGTTAAAGCATTTCATTCGGCATGTTTCAAACCAGGCTTCCGGTACTTGTTCCATCGAACTCTTCCCAACCAGCAAATTTCACCAAGTTGTTAGGTCGCCTGGGGTACTGCTTTTTATTTCTTGGCTCAGAGGAAACAAACCGCTATCCCCCTACCTTCTGAATAACGATGAGGTCTAATGGATTGTTAAGCATTTTTCCAAGTAGAATACGTGTCAAGGACCTCCCCTCAGGGTTGCTGAAAAACAAGGGTTTCGTGACGCTGGCTTCTCGAAAAAAACTGATGTCGGGATCCAGGTACCTTATAATAGTCGCAATTGTCTACCTTACACGATGGCAAGCCAATCTCGGATAGTCGTAATTGTCTACCTTACGCGATTGCAAGCCAATCTCGGTCTTTTGAAGCCACCCCAGACAATTGTTGAGCCTCTTTGAAATGTCTCTGTGAGTCCATCTGCGGGTCACGACGAATTTCCCTCTGCTGGCAATCAGAGACACCCGAATGGCCAAACATAAACTTTTCCTCACCACTCAAGGTTGTCTGAGGTGGAAATTGCCACAGAGCGTCTTTTCTTTTATTCTTACCATTTTCACAAAAAACGCTGCCTGTTCGGGTTTAACGTCCCATGTTGTGAATCCTTCTCTGAGAGAGATTTCCTAACTAGCCAATCTGCGCTACGCATCCATACACGAAGCTTCCTTCATTTTCTCTCGTGTCAGGTCGTCACTGGATTGGATGGAACACCGAGTGGTCTTTTTTACAGGACGGGAATCATTAAAGCGCGACCGTGGATAGTAGACCAATGGATTTCGGAGGCAGGACAGGCTATTATTGGGTTGTTTTGAACAAATACCGATTAAGCACGACTCCCAGACAGTGCCTACGTCTTAGCAACAGTATTTTGAATTTCTCCTTTTGCATGCAAGGATGTACGACAGGGTTGACGTGCGATTTCGCAATTGGAAGGTTCAGCAACATCAGGACCCCACATCTCTGCTTGGTAATTTCCAGAAAAATGCATGCCGTGAAGAAAAATAGTGCTAGAGTAATTAACAAAAGGAGAAGTAAAGATAGGCTAGGAAATTGGTGCAGAAAGTTGATCTACCTCGGGGTGTCCACATACTTTTGATACAAAAAAAAATTCAATCAAAAATACTTTGCTAAATCGAAGTGAAATTTTTTGCCCAAATTCTCATTGTACGTTATCGACAACGGAGAGTTGAAAGGTTATGGTTCCATGGCAGAGAACGTCTTTAGTTGATCCCTGAGAATCGATTTTATGATGTCCACATACTTTTGGTGCTCACTGTAGCTTCATAAAAAGCCATCTTTCAATTTTTCCGATGAAGTATCACATTTTGAACTGGTCAAGGGCATTCTAGGAGAAGAGGCTCCGGCAGTCCCGTGGGCGATGCACCGGCACCATTCAACAACTGACAACCCTTGCTGCACAATCACTCGTTTCAGGGTTGCGTTCAGCAAAGCAGCAACTGATGCTGTTCATTTTTCCGGCTACAGTACTATACCGATGATTTCCACCAGTCGGGAGCTTAAAACCGCTACGTCGACTATAAACGCATATACGAAGCATAAATCCGCCAGAGTAGCTGAAGCAAACAAAAAACAGGTGCTCTATTGCTGTAATAGTGATGTGCCTACCCTCTATTTCGGAAAACGAGAAAAGCATCGAGTACAGACCACACATCGCAATTGACGACGAAGCCAAGAAGAAAATATTGCTTTTTTCTTTGCTTTTTTCTTGGCCGTCGTCACTTGTGGTGTGTGGTCTGCACTCGACGCTTTTCTCGTTTCCCGAAATAGCGGTAAGTACTGTAATCAAAGCATTCTTGTGATCTAGCGTATCTCTCACGTTCAGATAGTTCAAATGCTCATTTCAATCGTTGTGATGTATACAGTGTGTTGGTTACCGACAATAGGTGAGTCTTTTTGATAGATTTGTCTTGAGAATGGATTACTACTCAATTAATGCGATTGAATTATTCTTTTTGATTGCACGGAGGCGAACTAATTACGCGTGGTTCGCCAGTGAATGAAGTTTATTCTCTCTTACTTCTGGTTTCCGTCTCTAGTGGGGTTCTACTCGTACTTTGTGACGCAGGGCAAATTACTGTTACCTGGAGGCGCCGCTCTACAGTTTGGGGATAAAGATTGCCAAGAGCGGCTGAATCCTTAATTTTGACTCCGCGATCGGTGAGGTCAGTGCAGACTTCTGCTGGACAATTATCAGCGCCCGTATGCTATCCTTCCCAAAAGGGACGCTTACCTCTCCTCCCATCCCAGGATTCAAGGAGACAGGGTCGTGTCATATGACTCGACATACTCTGCGCTTCTACAGTCCGCATAGACGAAGCAGCGCGATCTCTTACGGAATCAGGTGCATCAGCAGCAGAGATCCCTACAGCATCACCATTAGTTGCTGGTTTCACAGCGAGACCTAGTCCCACTCTCCCCTAGGCTGAGAGAGGAGAGCGTCGAAGCAGAGGGACGCGTTCCTCCTGGGAGAAGAAAGCATAAGGCCAAGTGGTGAGGTTACGATCATCATGGTTCTTAAAATTCATTGCATAGGCCAAACACGTGTTAAAAGCTTGGCGATTTTACATAGAAAGCAAGTTCGTGGCGCATTCCGAGAGAACTGACCAGCGCCAATCGCTATAAATTTGTCACCTTACGGGCTTCTGTTAAAATGAGTGGTCGGGCACCGCTCAAGATCAATGACTGTATAGTGAGATGACGCCTCGCGTCGTCATAAACCTTCTTCTGAACCTGTCATACCTCTCTCTCTTAACTCTGTACAATAATATGTAGGAAATCAGATTCCCCTAGTTCTTAAACGATAGCTTTATTTTGCTCACCCTCTCATTTACACTTATTGACTAATCTCACCCAATAAATATCAGTCAGAAATAGCGCAATAGCCAAATACGTTGCATCGCTTCATTGCATCGACACGGGTATCAAGTCCTGACCAGACCTGCCAAATCCAGCAGTCTTTTGTCGGGTTTAGTAATGACGTGAACATGCATAGAACGTACCTCGGTATCGGTTCCATCAGTTTGGCGCGCATCGTGCGTCGGATTCGCGTCGCCATTCCGGGCTCAGTTGACCCTCTCCCTCCGTATCTATTTCTCATCAAAGCCTCCTACGGTGGAGAATTCAAAATGAGCGACACGATTTTCTCTCTTTCCAAGTGTTCTAGTTTACAGTATTTTATTTATTTATTTGTTTATTTATCTATTTGTTTGTTTATTTACTCATTTATTTATTTATTTGCTTGCTCAATTATGTCCACGCTCGTTGCAACAGAGCACTTGTTTTGGTCGCATGGAATCACTGCTAGGCTGAGTTGTTTGAAATGTTCCAGCAGCTTCCCCGTTGATTTATAGAACCTTTTTGCAGCTGCAAAGGGGAACGTTAGGTGGTTTCTGTTCTATTCCTGGCGCAAATTCACAATGACGCATTTCGGCGAAAAAAGTGTGAGAACGGTAACATGTGATTTGACGTCACGTTGAGTTTAAAATAGATCTGGGACGGGTGGTTTGAAAGCGCTCGAAATGAAATAGATTTTATTATTAAAATGAGTGCTTAAAGTACATCTAATTATGCATGTTCTGTTCCTGCGACTAAAAAAGCAACCGGACAAGTTTTGAGCAAAAAAGTGGCTTTCGTAGAGATTTGGGATTCTTTATCACAAATAGAGGCCAGAAGGGGGGATCAGATTAGTGAAATTCGATTTTTAAGTTTTCGCCCAACATTTCGTATTACTTTGATGGAAAGAGTTTGACGATTCTGAATGGAAGTAGGATGCGCCACGCATCCTAAAAGTGGATTGTTCAGCGCTGAATGCTTTAGGCGTTATCCTTTGTTTCGGAAAGGGAAGTGAAAATTTAGGAGTTGGGAGTGTTAAAGAAGGGGAAGTGGCGAAGTCTTCAGATCCACGTTCTGTTGATAACTCTGATATTAGACGCCGCCAAAGCCGATCAAGCCCTTCACTTACCACGCACACTGCTGGGATCAGGTCCTGGTACAATTCCTTCCTGGCAAAGCGAGCCTTTCACCCCTCTCAGGTCGCTTAACTAGGGTCATATTTGTCTGAGAGCATGAAAACAATGACTTTTACGTCGACTGGCCTTCACAGTTCATCGTACTTTTTTACCACGGGGAAAAACAAGGAAGTGGTGATCAACGGCAATGGGTTGAAAGTAGGTCTGTGGAAACAGGAGTGTTGATAGTGGCTTTTTGAACCTTTTTTCAAAGTGAACTTTTCATCCAGATTCTTTGTTGAAGAGTATCTATTAAACTTACTGTTCGTTGATTGCGGCTGGATTTAGTGGTGACAGCTTAAGTTTCAACTGTTGAATGTGTAGTGCCTCATTTCGATTCCAAAAAGATTTTAACGGCACATGGCGAAGTCTCAAGCCTGGAAACTAGCACCTAGCTATAAGATCATAGTTTTTCTTTTTTCTTTCTTGTACTTAAACTTTTAATTCATTTTTTTCATTTCACTTTCTTTGAATCAATACATTTCATATTGTGGTTGATAGCGTGGTGTGTCTCAAAAAATTAATGGGCAGAAACCTTTTCATCATTTGTAAGAATATACTGGCTATTTTAATATGCATTCATTCTTCTGACGGCTAGCATTCATTGGAATGCTCGGAGAAAGAAAAGGGTCTGCAAGACGGAAACGTGGCAGCCGTGGAGCAAGAGGGATTGGTGCTGCAAAATGATCGCTTGGAATTTGCAGATTTAAGACTGAGATTATTACCTTTGGGACACTGAGTGTCCACAGTGCGTTGCAGTTCTCTACAATGGAAACGTATTCGATTTTTTTCTCAAGGGAGTAGTACTCAGGGTTGATGAAGGTCATGGGTGATGGGTCATGGGGATTGGGCGGTGATCAATAGGATCGTTTTAAACGAATTCTATATCGAAGTTTCGAGGAAAAGTTGAAAAACAAGCATGAATTGTTCAAAATATTACTTGTCGCTTCATTACACCACAAATTCACCACCCCCTCAAGCCCCCTCAACTAGCTCGACCGCCGTTTTGGAGAAATTAGTGTGCGCAGTGGAGCGGGCTGTGTGGACAGGTCACAGAACCAAATGCTATAGAAACAACCATGGGGGTCTCATTTACTGCCCCCCGCCCCCTAAAGAGCGATGGGAATCGTCCAATTTAGGAAAGAACGGCCCACTTTGTCAGCGGTTCTATCCAGAAAATTCCAATGGGATTGGAGAAAAATCTCTGGTGGGCTGCCGCACGCTAGATATCTGAGCACTCTTCTTATTTTCACGGAAGTAGGCCTTGCTAAGTTTCCGGTTTCGCAGAATCTCTTCCTTGATACGACAGCATAGGATCAGCTGAACCACTGGCTTCTGCTCTTAATTGTTGTCCCACTTAGACAGCGCTGTATGGCTTCGCGGAGCTTCTTTCATAACGCTCCCTCCCATGACAACTTTGCAAGCTCTCTGTATATGAGCATTATAGGAATGATTAGAACACACGTTAGGGGTCGACCACAGGTTGTACGAAATTGACTTACCTTGATATCCAATTCATAAGAAGCTAGAAAAATAAAGCACAATGGCCTGTCCACGTGATTCTTATCCGAACACCAGACAGCTTTGAAAAAAAGTCTCAGAACCACCGATTCAGCAAGCCCCGAAAATGGTATAACTGTGCTGAGGCCGTAGCACACCACAACAGTCGCTTCTATAAATCAATTAGAAGCGGTTTTTTGAGGTCTTCTCTTTTCTAGTCACTTAATCGCCAACAGATTTGCACACTTACTAAGGAAATAGTTCCTAGTCCACAGAAGAAACAGCAACCTCCAGTTCAAGACGGGGTCAGTTTAACTTAAAAGCACGCTCCGGGATTAGGCACACCCACCTTTTCCATCCCCAAGAGTAGTAGATAGGCGACCAGGGTTTATATCGCGCCCCCTTTGTGGCTTGAAAATGCGAGACAGAGGCGTTAGAAGCCCACTCGACCCCCAATCCACACCTTGGCTCGCAAGCCCCGCCTCCCGCAGTCTTCCGCCACGTGATGCTGCGAGAAGAGCGCGTGCGCAGTTGCAGCCGCGGTTGTATTGCGAGGATTTCATGACATCTAATCCTTTTAGTGATGCAAGAACCAGGTAGGATGCTGGACGCCTTCCACGCCCATTTTTATCGCGAGGCTTGCCTTTAAACTTAAACTTAAACTAAGACGGGGTCAGAAAAAATATTGAATCACGTAGTCAGGGTATTTGGATAAAATAACGTATAACTCAACAGAACAATCAACTACATAGCCATCAGCATCAAGTAAGTATAGCACATTCCCAAAAAAAACCCTCTCAAATAGTACATACGTCAAGTGGATCTGAATATGGGTTCAATAAAAAACAAGCCGGTGAGGCACCTTCTTCGATTTCCTTTGAATGGAACTGGAATTCGCTCTTATTCGTTGCTTTTTGCATCGACAGACGTCTTTGCCGCCTCTCTCTCTTAGTGGTTCTATGATGTTTGACTTAAAACATTGATCTGGCTACTCCATTAAAGGCACCCCGAAACCACTCTAGTATGTGAAAGGCATGTTGCTTTGAGTCGTTGCTTTACTGACAGACAAAGTCGGCGTCGGAGAATGCCATGCTTGCGGAAACATGATTCCAGTAATTTGTAAACTTTAACCCTAGTTTTGACTGGAGGGTGATCTCTTGACTAGAAAACACTTAGTAAAGAACTAGTGCAACCTTACAAGAGGAAACCTCAGAATACCGTTTACCAGTTGATTTTTGACCGCTATCGCACACGTTAGATTACCACCAATTTGGATGAGAAGTTCTTAAATGTGATGTCATTTCTGGCTTGGTTGCTACTACTTTCCTCTGCAAAGAAATGCACTTAGTTCAGTGGAATGGGGACAGCACAATAGTTTGGCCTTATGAATGGTAAGTTGGGGCAAACCAGCAAGTGTTGCCGCTCACCACAATACTGCCGCAATCAGGTCTGGGGTTAAAGTGTACTCACCAGGAAAGCCCTCCAGGACATGGAGCGCTTTTTCGGAACGTTTTTTTCCATTTCATAGAGACGCGTGCAGGGAGCACAAAACTGAGAACAATTTTTTCTGAGCGGCTCTGGGAATGCTAACAAACATGTCGAAACCATGGCTTGTGGTTCGATCCCCACTGAGGACAAATTTTTGCAATTCTCTGCTTTCCACTTTCTTGAGCTCATTTATGTCTAATCTTATTCGTTGTACAAAATGCTTCCATCAAGCAACCCTTCACCGCTACAAATGCCAAGAGTCCGCACCAAAATTCAAATTGCGAAGGAAAAATTTCTTCCCTTTTCCTGGCCATCCCAGGGCCGCTCAGAAAAAATGATCATCAGTTTTATGCTCTACGCACGTACCCCTATACGGAAAGCTTTGAGGTCGAAGTGCAGATGCTGTTCTCTGTCCCATTTTCTTTCCAGTTTTGTAGTTATATCAGCTGAATTATGCAAACTATGAGAAATAATCTTGGGTCACTCTAGTAATTTCTCCGAGATGAGCCATGTACTTGCTTCTCTATGGAAAGTTGGAACCGCTTTAATGCGTATCGCCACTGCATTTTTTGCGACAGCGGTATTTTTTCACATATTTTACATCAGTTTCCCACAAATATTCATTTTCCTTCGAATATTGAAGTAAGAAATTTAATATATCTTTCGCTCTGAATTTTCTCCCAGTCTTCGGTCACAAAAGGTTGGAAGTTCTAGAAAGTAGGGCTGGTCAGGATTCGATCCATTCGAATTGCGGTCGCTATTGGTGCTCTTTGCAGGGTACTGAGTTGTCTGAATCTTGTAGATTTCCCACAATACATTGTGATTGATTTTTACCAAGTCATTGCACTTTTCAAAGTGATTTTTTTAGTTGATGAACTTCTCACGTCGTTCGGGTACATCTGCCGTACATCAAACACTCCTTCGCTCAAACATATGAGAATGGGATTCAACGCATTGGTAGGTAAAGTTACCGAGTGCTTACTGCTACGGTGCAGTTACCGTACCTACCGTGTTTTCGTCATATTATCACTTTCGAGTTTTCTGATTGTTTGCTTTACAGACGTACTGCCAATCGTGTATCAATCCGATTCTCTACGCTTTTATCTCGCAAAATTTTCGTGCAACATTTAAATCGGCATATTCTCGTATGAAACATCGTCTACAAGTACTGCTTTCCCGGAACGATTTCAGCTATCAGTCTTGAGCAAAACCATTTTTTAGGGCATGGAAGAAATGCGTTCGAGAATGGGTTCGTGTTCATCGGCCTCAATGCTTTCCACACGAAATCAGCAGCGTATTTACGGGAGCAGTTTTAACACGTTGACGGTTCCCGGCAGGTAACTTTACTATCTACCTGATTGATTGTTTTTATTGATTTGTTCTTGTTGAATATACACATCTTCGAAGATTTCATACTTGTAACTCTTGTTGTCATTATTTGTTTTTTTTTTTCTGAACCTTCAATTACAGAAGGGACATATACACATTTAGCTACATGATAATAAACAGTTACTGCCAACAAATATCATGTAAATTCATGATGTTTAGAATGAAATTATATGGTTTTCCTAACTGTACAGCTGAATTTGGTCCATCAATTCATCGGTATCATGGAAATATCATTTCACAAACCTAAAAGCAGTGCGTATAATAATTCCGGGTGGATTCGAATCAGGGTGAATAACGGTCGAGGAATTTCTCGACAATGGCTTTCTGATCTGCAATAGTAGTGCCAAGAGTTAATGCACGCACGTAGGGCACAGACGGCTCGCGGGTGGCGAGAGTGAATGTCCACGCGTAAGAGAGGTAAAGAACAGGCGAGATCCTTGACGAGCCGTTGCCGTTTCCTCGAGCGCTTTTTACCCTCAGGTTCAGACTAAAAGTGGGGGTGCTAAATATACGCCAACGATCGATTCGGTCGAACAGAATTCGATACGAGTGGTGTTACCGTAACAGTTTCTACAGTCCGGTAAACTGTTTCAGTTCCCGTTTCCTCCGAACAGTGATAATACCTCGACCATATTCGATTATTAAAG
>KZ345298.1:0-20670 GCA_002352805.1 Teladorsagia circumcincta
TTGAGTTTCTCGAATTTGTTGTTCACACCTGTGAGTTGCGTCAAAAAATCATTATTTTTTAAGGCTTATTTAGTTACGAAGCATAACTAACTGGTAAATAGAAGTGAGTGGAACTTGAATTCTGTTCTTTTGATAAGGTATAGAATAGCCTTGTACGATGAATGATTATATTCCGCATTTCTTGATTTCTCGGCAACAACTGACAGAGTCTTGGGATGAGACTTTTCGGCGCAATGTGGCTTCGGGGGGACTCTGTAAAAAGATCTTTAGAGCTAATCCTAGGCTGCAGTGACGATTTCCGGAGAATACGAAAGTGCTTCCACGCAATGAAGTCCCTCTCCTATCGAAGGTTTAGTACCAAACCTGAGCGTTTCCGTAATCCTGACGCGATGTTACGTGCTGCCCCCACCCCCACTGCTTTCCCACCCCGAGCCACAGAGACTAGCCGGCCCATCTGCACGTCCGCTCCATTTCCACAGTTCTCTGCCCTGAAACCGGTCCTCCCCTAGTACCCTCAACATATGCAGGAGGGCAGAAATTCTCCAAAATGGATTTATCTGATGCGTATATGCAATTAGAGCTAGAAGCGGCATCTAAAAAGTATACCACGATCAATACCCACAAAGGGACGATTGTGTACAACAGAGTTCCGTTCGGCATAGCCTCGATTCCAGCAATATTTCAAAGAATCATGGAGACGACGTTAGCAGGAATAGAGGGAGTAATCATATACTTGGATGACATTACGGTAACTGCTCCAGATGACGCCGCGCGTTTGGCGCGGTTGGGAGAGGTGTTAAAAAGATTGAGAGAAGCGGGATTTAGATTGAAACGAGAAAAATGTGAGTTCCTCAAGGAGCAGATGGAGTTTTTGGGGCATATTGTAGATGCACGAGGGATACGCCCATCCCCAAAAAAGGTACATGCGATGTTGAATATGCCTGAGCCAAAAATTTGAAAGAAGTGGAATCATTCGTAGGAATGGTACAGTATTATGGCAAATTTATTCCAAATTTGTCCACGTTAGCGGCGCCCTAAAATGGACTGAGGAAAAAGGGAGTACCCTTCTGCTGGGATGAGGCACAGAAAATGCTGTTAAACGAACAAAACAGCGATTGACGGAAGCTGATATCCTCACACATTATGACCCACAAATTCCGGTAGTGTTGGCAACAGATGCCTCGGAGTATGGGTTAGGAGCGGTGGTATACCATAAAATGCCGGACGGGAAAGAAAAGGTAATAGCGTATGCCTCGAGGACACTGACAAAGGAAGAAAGAAATTATTCGCAAATAGAAAAAGAGGCGTTAGGAATTGTGTATGGAGTTGGAAAATTCAATCAGTTTTTGTATGGTCGGAAGTTCACCTTGTTGACGGACAATCAACCACTGGTTAAAATATTTGGGCCAAAAAATGGGATACCCACCATTGCAGCAAAACGGTTGCATCGATGGAGTCTTCGTTTAATGATATACTCATTTGATATAGAGTATAGAAAAACATCCGAATAGGGAATGCAGATGGATTGTCCAGATTGCCAGACCCGAGAGAATTCCCAAGTCCACAGATGGTGGTAAACGAGGTGGCAGAAAAACAGATGACTGCAGAAGCATGGAAAGATATGATATTCAATGAGCGAGAGGTGGCGAAAGCAACACAAGAAGGTGAAGCGTTGCGCAAAGTGTATAAATACGTAATGAGTGGATGGCCCCAAAAGGTTAAGGAAAACTATTTGAAGCCATATGAGAAAAGTAAGACAGAAATAAATAAATATAAGGGGTGCCTAATGTGGGGCAGTCGAGTGGTAATCCCGAAAAAGTTCCGCAGAAGGGTACTAGATGTGTTACACCACAGCCACTATGGAAGGGATCGCATGATTGCGTTGGCTAGAAGGAAAGTCTGGTACCCAAGAATTGATAAAGATATACAGAGGGTGGCACAGTCGTGTGATATTTGCGCGACTTTCGGGAACGAGATGAGGAGAACACCGTTGCACCCCTGGAAAGGCCAGCAAGGGTCTGGCAAAGACTACATATGGATTTGGCGGAGACCACCGACGGCAAGAGATGGCTAGTAATAGTGGACGCGAAATCAAAGTGGCCGGAAGTGGTGGAAATGGGAGTCACCGCGGTAGGGAAAACAATAGAAAAACTAAAGGATATTTCTAGTATCCACGGATTACCAGAACAGATAGTAGTGGATAACGGTCCACAGTTTATAGCGAAAGAATTCAAAGAATACTGTATTAGGAGAAGTATAGAGCTGATTTCTATTCCGCCGTATCATCATAATTCTAATGGAGAGGCGGAAAGAATTGTGCGAACATTTGAGAGAGGGTATTATCAAGGAAAGAAGTCGGGTAAGACAGTAGAAGCGTCAGTGAGAGACCTATTATTTGAATATAGAATTACGGAGCATCCGGCCACGAAGTCCTCCCCAGCGGAGATATTGATGGGACGGTCATTAAGAACAACATTAGGTTTATTGAAAACACCAAGTAACTCAGTAGTGGCCCCCCAAAGAAAACAAATGAAAGAGCAGTATGATAGACGGACCAACCCAGGAAAGGAAATTTGCGGAAGGACAACAGGTGTATTTCCGCAATTATAGGGACAGGCATGAAAAATGGGTTCCCGGAATAGTCTTAGAAGTAGTGGGATCAAACACGTAACGTGTACATTACGGTACGGGGTGTAGGTTAGCCCATGCGGACCAATTGAAGAGGAGGGTTTCTTTTTGGGAGGAGGACCCGCAGATGAGGCGAAACAAGGAAGCAAAAGCGGGAGTCGCGGCGGAACCCCAGTCAAGGAAAGAAGGGCATAATAGAAAGGACTCACCGAGAAGATCGGCGAGGAAAAGGAAAATGACCGATAAAATGAAGGATTATGTGGAGAGTAAGAGATCTAGGTTGGGTAAACAAACAGTGCGGATAGCAAGGATAGGGGTGATAGTCCGGAGACCGGGCATAAAAGGGTCGGTTGTGGGAAGTCAGCCTCATTTCGAGCTGGACTGGACTGAAGAAGACCGCACAGATGATGTCCACTCCCCAACGGGATCGTCGTTCTCCCATGGGGCGCAACACCGCCGACAACGCCGACACCTGTGGTATCGACCACGGTTCCAGCCGCGGGGTGGGGGTCGGGGGCACCGGCGGTGGTGTGCCTCGGCTCCCCCCTTTCTGGTACTACCATGCCGCAGACCAATTCTCCACCCACCGTGGTGTTCGTGCAGCCGGTGAGTGGTTTGTACATGAGAGTGCTTTCAATATGCTTCCAATCTTTTGCAGCCGGCGCGCCCTCAGGGCCGGAGAACGCCGAGGTCGTGGAATTGGGCCCGCCGAGTACGTGGGCGACGCGCGGTGTGGCGCGGGCCACCCCCCAGGTATGACGACGGGAGAGCGACGGGGACGCCTCGTCGCCAGGACGAATCTCTGCAGTGTCGACGAGACACCGAAGAAGATGGGACTCCCAAAAGGCGTGCCCCTCTTAAAGATGAGGAAAATCATCTCCAGTGATTGTGATGTTAGTTTGAATAACGATGTAATGATGAACGGTGTATACAGGCTAGGGGGCGAGCTCATATTAGGAGTGACCTGGTGGTCACTACGGGAGGATGTTGAGGGTACTAGGGGGAGGACCGGTTTCAGGGCAGAGAACTGTGGAAATGGAGCGGAAGCAGATGGGCCGGCTTGATGAAGATGACTGTGATGGAATGATACTGATAGACGGTGCTATAAAAGAAGGAAGACGAGTAATAAATAATTCATCCTCCTGTGTCTCCAGCCACACAACTCCTTTACGGACCAAATCTGTGCATATACCCTACAAGAAGTACGCTGATAGACAAATTCACACCGTGAGGAACGTGATGCGAGGGCCTTCGGAAACTGAATTATAAGCTCAGCGACAAACCCCGGCCACAAGGCGCACACCGTGCCCACCATCGATTGGTAATAAGCACCGCCCGTCTGGGCCACGCTCCGCCCACTGTGGGCGGGTTCCTGCCCAATTCGGAAATTTTTGAGAATTCAAGACACTGCTTTCCTGAATCGATCACACGTTAGACATTGCTCTCCTAGACCGATTTTTTTTCTGCTAAAACTACATGTTTATTCATACAGCTCCACAAAATGAAAGTATATGTCTGAATGAATGAATTCAGAAAAATATTTGCAGTTGAATTCGCAATGTAGTAGATGAGTCGAAACGTGGAGGCATTCTAGGACAGGTGTTGAGAACCTCCTTTCTACAGGACGATCATTTGCATGAGTGGGATTATATTCGCATTGCAGACTCAATTACTTCACGAGATATGTTTCAAAACTCCATAGCACCTTCTTATAGATGGCTAATGGTAAGTTCAAAGGTATCTTGAGATTTGGGGGAACTTCTCTTGAAACAAAACACACGATATCAGAACAAAAAATACGAAAAAATGCGATGCCGTGTTTTCCAATGGATTTTTGAAAGCAACGGTCGTAGCAGGGTTTTCAAATACGATGCTTATGGTGAGGGACAATGCGCTACCCCTAGACAAGCACCATGAAGAGAAGCTGACCAAGACTCACCTTCAAACGTCGCTAGAACAGTGACGATCAGTGTTGAAGGAGGAGGGGCGTACAGATTATGTACGTGCCACCCCTTTGGCGTCGTGGAGATCGCGTGACTGGCTGCGGAGCTATTTGCGGTCGTTTTGGGACCACAGAGACTATTTAAACTCGGTCCATTAAAGCAACCAATGTGGTGCCTTGCGGCTGCACCAACAATGAAGCGGTGCAGTTCTACCGAATGTAATGAAGCTTGAACACGACTTTGCTGACGACTGAAAGTAATGGTGTCCAGGAATGTACTTGCCAGCGATTGCAATTGGGGCGGGTTTGATGCGGACAAGATCGTCCACCCCACTCCACTTCACTTCTTAGCCGAGGAGGCGGTGTCCCCTTTTGAGGCCTCATCGGCCTTTTTCTTTCCCTTTTTCTCGTCAGTCAACTCCTACCTACAACTTCGTTACCGGCCCATTTACTCCTCGAATTCGATCTGAGACTGTTGCTCGAAGTCTCACGGCGAGTATCGTAATTCACCTCTACCACGATGCGTTCCAATAGGTTAGAGGAACGAGTATGGTTAGAGGAACCAACCAATATGGAGAAGCCTTTGGAAAGTATTTTGGTCTGGACCAGAAAAGGCTTTCTCGAACTTATCCGAAGTTTTGTAAATCGACAACAGTTGTAAATTGGCAACAGTTGCAGGCAGACAATGGTTTTCTCAATTTTCAGGAATCATTTTCACTTGAATTCACATAGAAATTCTGGACCCTTAGAAAGTGTCAAGGAACTGTTCCCTTTTCCAGTCCAGAATGAGGTCGCCGCCATAGTCGGCCACGGACAAGCGATGGAGCGATCGCGACTGCTCCATCGCTCGTCCGTCGCCGACTATGACGGCGATCTGAACACTGCTTTCGAGCTGTCGACCGGTAAAATTAGTTGCAATTTATTCACGCTCTCTACCGCTCACAACCCAGTGTTTGTTTTTCGGTCATTATCAACGGATTATCTGTGCTTATCCGGAATCGGCCATGGTCTGCCTCTGCTCCATTTCGTAACTGCAAGCATCCATTCATCCCAGCATCAAGCACACATATCAGTCGGTCGATGTCTGACTCTGAGGAAGATGCCCCGCCCAATAGCCCCCCAAGAACCGATGAAATTTTGGAAAACAAATTCGTCTATCATAGTGAGTTTATTATGAAATTATTTTTAAAACACTGGGCGTTCATGTCGTTGGGGAGAGGGCATTCAATGAGTGAACCACTAACAGTACTTGAGACTTCACTCTAAAGAAGTGAAGAGATTCTAGGGAACAATGTGAGCAAGATGTCTTCTCCACGGCGTTTCTCCTCTCTTCTGTGCTCACTACAAGTGTCACTTCCCATTGACCATGTTTTGCACTTACCCCACCTAGCCATTGGCGTCAAACGCTGTTTCGCTCGCTTTCGATTCTTCTGTTCGTAATACTCGACGCTATCCCAATATGGGGGGCATCTCCTAGAACTAGGCCCAGGGGCAAATGGGAAAGGGGAAACTTTGTGGGAAATGATGATTCCTGACGCATCACAGAAACTACACCTTCCATCTCATGCTGCGTTCATAGTTCGCGAGTCCGGATTAGGAAAGTACGCGACAATGAAAAAGATAGCTATCTGAGAGATTAAGATAGCAGTAGATTAGGTTAGTAGGAGAGTAGGATAGTGCTCTGACCGAATTAGATACACATCGATTGAAATTGCGAGAGAGTAGTAGATTGCGATATTACGGTAGTAGGATAGTAGTAGAGTAGGATATCAGGATAGTAGTAGATTAGGATAGTACGCTGACAAGATAAGATACGTACTGATTGGTTCGCTTGAAGTCGCCTAATATACTACTCTCCAGCGGTTCCAATCGATACGTATCTAGCCTTTTCAGCGCAGTATCCTACTCTACTACTCTCCTAATATCCGGTCGCTTGCTATCTCAATCTCCGCAGCCGCGAACCATGAACGCAGCCTCAAGGCTCATTCAAACTGAGCACCTTTGATTCAAAAGAAAACTTGCCGCGGTTTTTAATTCTCGCCTCCGCAATGCCCACCCCCCTCCCCGCGAGGGGAGCGTGCAACAGGATCGTCCAAGATTGGAGTCGTCGCGTGCGGTAACTTGCGCGGCGCCGTACGCGGCACTTTTTCGATGGGCGCGGCAAGCCCTTCGAACTTCCCTCTACAGCTATTTGAAACTTCTCTTTACACTCGCCAGGATTGACTGGAATGCTAAAGAGAGGAGTCGGTTTTGCTTCCTTTTGAAGTTCAAATCGAGTGACGCTCAACTCGTCCACTACAGGGGCCAGGTGCAGCAAGCCCCAACTAGGGGATGGTTCCCCAAAACTCTCTATCTCTGGACTCTTCTCCTATTCCTAATCACGAGAGTTGCGTCATCGATAGAGCAGAGACGCAGAGTTTTGGGTACCCATCCCCTAGTTGGGGCTTGCTCCACCCGGCCCCATATGCAACATCGTGGCCGTGGCCAAGCGCGGGTCTCCAGACGATCCCGTTGCTACGCCCCCCCCCCCCCCGCCGCGATCGCGCTATCACTCAAGCGTACTTCACTAAAAGGTCAAAAATGTAAATGTAGTGTTTTATAAGTTGTAGAGAGAAGAGATGATCCAAAGTTGAGAGCATTCCAGGTCGGCGAACTGAAATGTCGACATTCGCTGAAGGATGCTTCGTGGTGATTTTTGTGTTCTTCGCTATAGTAGAACTGCTATTATTTGATCAACGTCTTTGCGGTTGGTCTCGAATTTCGAATGGGAATTTTCGGATTTTTGACACCTTGAGAGAGTTACCTACGTATTGCAGGACTTTGTCTCTTTTGTGGCGGACTCATCTTTTTTTGCTTATTCTTGGAGTTCTATCTAGCTGTGGTATACAACTGGTAAAATCTTAACTATCTTAGATTCGTTCGTGATCATAAGTTTACCCACTTTCATACCTCAAGCGTGCATATGTAACACATGCAAATAAGATTGGGTACTGATTTTGCGCGCTTGCCGGCAATCGATTACACTTTATGAACATGTACCGAGTTATTGAAGCAAACGTTGGATTTCAAGCATGACTAGAAGACTTATCAAACTAGTGTAAACATGAAGTGCATATCACTAGGTAAAACTGCTGAAGCATTGCCGCGTTCTGAAAATTCTCTCGCCCTCTCGGATCACCTCAAACAAACTTGAACACTTCTTTGCTTTAATAAAATGATTTACTCCTCGCCTCAAGGCACAGGACTATATCGGCTGGGAGGCGGGACTGGGGTATCAGTGTATTGAGCGAATTGAGCGAATCGCTAGCGTCCGCGGTCGCGTCGCCTATCGCCCTGTCGCGAATGGCTTATTGAATCGCTTGATTCGCGAAGTCTGGCATCGGCTCAATTTGGTTGCGTGACTATTCGCATCAAAAGGGCAGATAATGAAGGAATGAGACCACGGGTGACTGGCTCCATGGAAAAGTTCACCTGCAGCGCGGACGCGTTCGCGTGTCGGTGACGTGTTGGTGTAAGTAAGTAGGAGCCGAACTTGAAGAACGGACATGGATTAACACATCACCAATAGTGAAACTATTGAAAAAGTTTTGATGATTTTGAGAAAAATAAACAAAAAGGTACCGAGGTACACGTAGAAGGGGCTATGTTCATTGTGTTGATCAACTTCAACTTGACTGTGTATTCCTTAGGGTTTGCACACGGAAGCCCCGTTCTCCTGTACATTTTCGAAAATTCCGATTTCTGCTCATAACACAATTATGTCGCTCACGTTACAACTGATTGAACAAGATGGTGTAGTGCCAGAAACCTGGCAGATTTTAGCGAGGTGGCAGCGGAACTGGCTGCCCTTCCTCGAGCCTGCCGCAGCTGCGACGTCATTTTGACGTCACCGGCACGCGCTCGCGTCCGCGCGCCGGTGAGCTTTTCTCTCCCCCCCCCCCGGGTGACTCAGCTCTCAACAATGTCATGAAGCGAAGGTAAGAGCTTAAGCTTATATATAAAGGGGAGTGCTTGGTAGGTGACCACTCATCGCGCAGCAGCTGGAAGTGTGTGGTGGCCATAGTCATCCCTCTTCAAAGCAACAGTCCCAGCAGGGACGAAGTGGGCGTGGCGGACAAAGGTCGCACCACCTCTTGCCAGCCATGGAGATCGCGTGATTGGTTGCAGAGGCATTTGCGATCGTTTTGGAACCACAGAGACTGTTTGAAGTCACTTCACGATGCAAATTGTGATCGTGAACGAATCTCCACTGCTGGCAAGAGAGGGTGCGGTTTTTGTTCGCCACGCCCACTTCAACCCTGCTTGGACTGTTGCTTTAAGTGAGAGAGCGCGCTATATCGACGCGCTTTGAATGATGAGTTCAACTCGTCCATACACTCCCAGCAGAGTGGTACCATCTTATAATCGTAGCTTTCTGAGATTTTATTGGAGTGGGAAAATTGCGATCGCTAGCGAATCGCGCGATTCACTAGCGATCAGTCGCGTCGTCTCCCTTACGAAATATTGGTAGCTATTCCGGGGAGGGGGGGGGTGTACTGTCGAATATTTCCTGGTCAATAAAATGCAGAAGAATCTTCTAAAAAGAGTTTGCAACGCTATCTGCTCTATTTTCCTATCGGCACGATACAGGGGGTAGAGGGCAAGAACAAGTACGTTGAACAAGTCGGCGCATCAGCTGATTTTGCGTTGCGCTTGAAAGTGAGGAATGTTGAACATTGTGTCAAAATATAAGCTGCAAAGCCCATGAAGCACGAAATTATTTTGTAATTGTTAACTTCTACAGTACTCCGCAAAAAAGGCTTCCTTTCAGTTGGCCACTCCTCGTTTGTCATGCGGCTCAAGCCGGTGCCATTTGTATCTCCATATTTGTTCTGTTGATCTGTACCTTGCTGATTTCACACCCGGAACGAGTTACAGTCATACCGTTTAGGTTGGTTTACCTACCCGTGTCATTCCGATTTCCTTTGCTCAGTTAAAGGAGGACTTCACGGAAAGGATGAAGGTTGAGTTAGGGAGAAATTGCCTAGTGAGGAGACCGGCGAACATCCTGAGGGTGCGGACAGGCACGCAACCGGCAGCGGCAGATTTGACTTCGGAGAGCTAGCAGGGCTCAATCTTGGCCGATCCGCCTGTCTCCGCCCACCGTCTGTCTAGCCACTCGCCACAGGTCTATACGCGGCGATTGATGGATAGCGGAGAGAGCGTTATGTTGAAGAGGGCACAGCGAGGGGAGTCTCATCAATGCCGAGATCAAGGCAAAAGAAAGGGGTCCCATTTCTCGGGTTCTGAGCCGTTTTTCATGGTTCCGCTTCCTTTCTGGTACTACTTACCATCCCTACAGTAATTTGGAATGGGTTGAGTTTTCGTCGTAAATTCTGCCTTCTATGGAGATGGGCTCCTTCAACTTTATGTATCACAAGAAAGTGAGCGCTCATGTCCTTAGGGGAGGGGCATTGAACCCAGTGAGCTAATTGTTGTGCTTGAGACTAACAATAAGCCTTAGACAATGACAGGGGTTAAGGGAGATGATGTGAGCGATATGTGTTCTCCTTGACGTTTCTCCCCTATTCTGGGCTCATTCCTAGTGTCACCTTCCATGAGCCTTGTTGTGATGTTCCCCCTCCCCCTAAAAACATGAGCGCCAGAAGTGGATCGCCGTAGGTTTGAATTTTTTTAAATTTAGAGTTACAATGACATTAGCGATCGCTATTGGTATAATTCTCATGGTACTTTTGGCAACGTTCGCGGCTAGTTCACTCACCAGAGCAAGAGAGGTTGGTCGAAAAGTTCGATTAATTGGCTACAGCACCTAGAAGGTTCAAAAACGAATGTGTAAATATCGAACTGCTCGTCTGAGAAAAAATGGAAGAAAGAAGCTTTGACCACTTCTGAAATTTTTTCGGGCATTGCATAGGCCTAGGGTAAAAAACACCCTGGGCGCCTGGGGCAAGGAACAGGCTGCGAGAAGGCTAGGCAGCTGTCAGAGTCCGCGATTCGCTAGATCAATACTGCGAGGTACATTGCCATTTCTGCATGGTAGTGATGATTGAGTGACGACTGTTCATGATTCTACTTGTTTCGTATGTAGCTTTCGAATGTTGAAATGAGGCAATTGCAATTTCTGAGATTCGCGCGAATAGCGCGACTGATCGCGGACTCTGGCACCAGCTTGGAGAGCGAACTTGCGAGCAGAGCACAGGCACCGCCGCCTACACCAATTTTGAGGTGGGATTGCGAGCGACGGGTGGAGTTATAGGACAGCGTCAGAGAAGGTTTTTTTGGGTAACCGCAGGATGTGCGTTAGGGTTGGGCTTAGCCGATGTCCTTCTAGGGTGTTGGAACGCCATAGGATAAATATCCCTTTGAGATCCTGCTCTCTCGCCGCCTACTTTATTAATGTAAGGCATTCGGTTGGTTCATAATGCTCTCCAGAAGTGGTGTAAGCGATAACTTTGAGCAGGGTAGGGGATCGAATCCTAAACCGTGCCTCGCCCAGGATTGATGGACTTCTCCTTGTCCGTGGAGAATAGGGTACTCCATCCTTAGGCCGATGTCAGACTTTGCGACTGTCCAGCGTCCAGCGATTCGCAAGCGGAGAAGTCCATCAATCGAGCAGCTTCCAAATACTGTCGAGTGGCTGGTTCCTCTTTCAAATCGCTGGCACATTGCTCGAACCGCTGGCGCGTCGCTCGTACCCAGCGATTCGCTGGTTTCGCAAATTCTGACAGCGGCCTCAGATATGTTACTTGGTAAGATTTTCTTTTGGCATAAGAATACTTTTAGCTCTAGTGATTTCAGCTGTGGGCATTTGATGCTTGCCGCACGGATCATCTGAGACGTCTCCTCATCGAAGCATTGGAAACGCTTGAGCAATACAAAAAAGAAAACGACTAGTGAATCAATCGAACAGCACCTCTCAAAAGATGGACATTTCTTTAAATGTGATCTCTTAGTGTAACTTCTTGTTGATACTGAATCTCTTCTCATGGCATTAAATTATTTGTGTTCTGCATGTTCTCTAACAAACGAGCGCCATACGGACAAGGAAAGGCCGTCAGGTCGTCATGGCTATTCAAGATGAAATCCACCTTTCTACATGCACCACTCAATGCTGATTTCAAAATTTTCTTTCTGCATCTGCTGAATGAGTGTCTGAACGGAGTTATTAAGGAGCAAAACGCAGCGGTAATGGTGCCGGTTCTTGGGCAAATGCTCGTGGGATCGGTCCCTTTGCGGTTTACCTAAAAATACCTCTACAAAGTGGACTGCCTACATTCACTAGTAAAATGAAATTCTGATGAGGTCTTGGCGCTATTTGCGCATGATTATGAGCAGCCATGAGCAAATGTTGCCCAGGCTTCATCGAAAACTCATTATACGGGCGACTAGGGCAAGCACTCATGTAAAACAAGAAATGCTCACTATCGGACAAAAAAGCAAACTGTTACAGTAAAACTATCCAATAATTGACCCCATTAAGGATTTTTGTCCGAAAACTGCCATGAGGCTCTCCTTCGCTGCGCTACCGCTTCTCAATGAACTTAGCTGCTTCCATGAGGCAACTTTTTACAGATTGAAAGCAGCATTGAAATGAACATTTCTCTTGCTTTTTACCAAGTGTAGAAGATGCTTATCAAGTATACGGTAGAAATCGCATTTCTTCTTCAAAGCGACACCGCCCCCCTCTCCCCCCCCCCCTCCCCCGATCAAATTTGTGGGTTCAAAGCGGTCAATAATGGAGTTGTGGATGCCCTATTGACTGAAAATAAAAAGAAACAAATAAAAGCGTCAATGAAGCCATTATCACGTATGCCTTCTCAAATAAGGAAAGGGGCGGGGCGGACGAGTTGCACGAATTTGCTCGCTAAACAGCTCCACTAACCCGCGCATTTTTGAATCAGCCGCAACGCCGTAATACATGCTGCTTATCATGAAGTGCGCGCAAGGTATATCGTCCAAATGCTAAGATTGATGGCCAAATGCTGACTCTGGAACCCTAGCGCTATGGTCGCGCGCATTCGAGCCACGACAACGGCACATCTGTGATAGCCGTGAGCTACTCTATCCCACCCACCAAATAGGCTCTTCGACACGACTTCTGTAGAGGGTGTCGCTTTAAAGCCACAAGTCAGGCTCAGTGGACCAAACCAAGCCCTTTGTCGTTTCTGTGCATGGCTACGCACCGACAAAGACGTTGCCATGCTCAGAATCGCGAACGGAGCCATAGTAAGGCCCCAGGGCATGTATTTACCGCTCCCGCCGCCTATCCCTGCTCCCTCCGCCCACTTTCCGAGTTTGCATGGCCGGCATAACGACTGAAATCAGCTAAGATGATTGCCGTATCAACCGAAGGAATAGCTGGCATATCCGGAAGACTCGTTTGGACGTGCCCCTCTCCCAAGCTGGCCTTTTCACTGCCGGGAGAGTGAGGCTTTCGTTTTCGGCCTTGTCGACGATATATTTTCGTTTTTTCTTCATTGTCGTTCCATTTCCCATCTCTATAGTCAGTTTCAATCACCATAATGCCCAAACACGAGCCTGACTTTTGCCTTTAAGTCGGTAGTTCCTTTCTGTATTTTCAAACAGTCCCTTTCAGGAACATATTAATCTCCCTCAAACTCAAATCTCCCCTACGGGAAGGGGAATTGAAGCGCATGGCATTGGTTGAAGTAGCTCAGGGACGCGCCGTGCACTCGACACCCAGCAACGTCCCGCGCGAGCTGCGGTCCACTTCCGAACAGGTTGCCGCTGCATTTATCATTGCTGATTGCGGTGCTTACGGTAACCTCCCTCTGACGTAATACGACCCCCTTTGTGAAGGACCCCTCGACACACGCTCGACCCTGATGGCAGCTGGTGGAAAAAAACGATCTCCAAGAATTTTGGGACGTTTTAATAGTTTTATTGAAATGGGAAACTTCTGTCCGGATTATGGATCCGCACTGTGGAGGTGGGGGGGGGGGGGGGGCGAGCGCAGTACCTAAATACTGTTTGCTCGTTAGCCATCCCTACTGATATCCTTTTTTATTATCCACTATCTACTACTATCTAGTATCAAAGTATCGTGTATAAGACCGTGTTCAACCTTGCCGTGTGGTTGAATATCAACAAACCATTGAGCAAGGTAAACATTGCGTTGTTTACAGCTTCGATACACAGTTACAAGGGAAACATTGTTTGTTCATGAGTTTAGCGGTAGACCGCCGATGTGCGAACTCTACAACCTCGAGACTATCTGGCGTCTAAAAACCAGTCAGCTGGTTCTATGTGCACATAAGTTGACGTCATGGAGAAAACAGACGCGAGTTGTAACAGATAGACGAGTTAAGCAGATTCGAATCTTTCACAATGGACAATGCTGGAGAGATCTAAAAAAGGATCCGGTAGGAACCTGATAAGAAGCGATTCTCAAGCTGCAGTATGAGATGGGCTTCCTGCTCCTGTACCTCTCCATTATGCCTCATACCCCAATGGCGTCGTGATAACAACGTCCAAGGCGTCCAAGATGAGATGTTGCAACGATGTCATGGATTACTTGAAGCAACAGTCCCAGCAGAGCTCTCACCTCGCATTCTAATGGGATGATGTGCTAGCCCTAGCCAAGGAAATAAGAAGTGTGACTGAACAAAAAACCTAGGAAGACGCTAGAGAGCGAGCTGAACCGCTTTGATGTGGGCGTGGTTGGAATCTGCCGAGCAATTGCAGCCGATTTCCAACCACGCCCACTTTGAAGCGGTACAACTCTCTTTTTAGCGGCTTTCCAACGTGGTTTTTTGTTCAATCACACTACGTGTGTTCTTTGCTAGGGCTAGTGCATCGTTCCACTCCATTAGTGCCCGAGGTGAAAACTCTGCTGGGACTGTTGCTTTGAGTACCAAATAGACCCAAGGACGTATCCGAAGCATCAGTGATCCTGGGGCCATGTCCTCTAGTCCCCTCAGGCCAGGGAAAGAAAAGATCCCTCTGAAGTTTTGATTTTCAACGATTTAGCAGTTTCCCTACTTCAGCACATGGCTGCTTCAACCCACATACGAACAATACAAGTAGGCCATTTCTAAGGATACTTTGGGTAGGGAAGCAAGGAAAAGCTAAGGAGATTTCCTCGTCCCTTAGCCTGGGGGAAGGACTGTATACGGCCCATAAATGGAGGTCCTGTGAAAGGCGCATCCCAAACATCGCTCGGCTACTTATGGTTCAGCCATAGATGCTTCTGTTTACGAGGGTAACCTATGAGACATCAAGCGAGCTGAGTTCATCGCGAGGCCATCGACCATTCTCTGTTTGCCGTCCTGAACGAGCAGAACAAGTATAAAACAGCTCCACTCAGAGATCGCTACATTACAACCTTCCCTGCAGGGTTACAATCATCCTCAAAAAGCGCCCCATCGTCTACTTTCATGAATTACTTACCTGGTTTCTGAAATTTTTCCAGATAATGACAATTTTTTGAAAAGACATTTGCTCCACTAGTGAAGGGGGAGGGGAGGGGTCACGTGGTGCGACAGGTGGTCCCTCCTACAGACACCCAAATTTTTGCAAGGGAAGGGTACTCCCGGGGCATGAACCACTTCGCTTTGGCTTTCACACCAACCCCGATGCTCCCACCCTGCAAAAATTGTCACTTTAGCCGATATGAACTATCTACCACATCTCCCCCCCCCCCTTACTGGGTGAGATCTTTGAAAATACTCATGCTCTCCTTAAATTGCACCAAACTACTCATCTTCGATGTAATAGGGAATAAGTAACTCTCTGCCTGGGATGAGCCATGCACTCAACTTCAGTGCAAAAACATCTATGCATTTTTTTAGCAATCCACGGCCCTGGTACAAATCAGTCCAGCGATGTAGTCCCATAGACTTCTTCTGTAACCAGTGGTAGGAGCACTTTGAAATTTTCTAGAATTATGGTTAGGTTCTGAACCCGTTTGGGTGATTCCTAAAAACGGGCAGTCGACGTTTTACCTCTCTCTCCCAGCCTCCCCCTCTACCCTTTGCTGAGGTCTTTACGGGGAGATCCTGCCGTGGGAAAATTTCAGCACGTTGCTTCTCACCTCCAACTAGAGTGTTTTCAGAATGAAATATTTCCTTTTGATTTCTTTGATCGCCATTGCGACGGTGTCCAGCGGTCCTGTATATGTGGAAGAGCTGGAGGATTTCGTGACATCAAGAGACGATAAGAATGAGCTAAAACGACTTGAAGATGACGACTACATGATTCGGTAGGCTATTCTTTCAACGTACACGAAAGGTTGCACCGCTCCAATTTCTGCTTTAAAATTTCATCCAAAAAAAATTTCAGCCGCGAGAAACAAAATCGACTGGATATGATCCTTGCACGACAGCCACAGAACGTTCAGGTTGGCCGATTTTCTTCTGTTCAGTTATCGAAAAATCATCAGCTGACCGTGAAATCAATCAATATTCGAGTTACCGATTGACCCACACTTTTTAGCAACGATACTACCAAGAAATGCAGCGTGAACGTGCAAATGACCAACGGGAAGATCAGGCTTGGCAAATGCGCATGCAACAGCGAGGCTTGGGCAATCTGGCAGCACAACTGCAATCCATCGACAATGATATGAATATTTCCGATGCAGATGCGAAACAGCGAAAACAGCAGGTTAGAACGGTTTCGAATTTGGATTGGCGTAACTTATAGGGTATCTTCCCCTGAGGTAACGGACAGAAGGCCCGTCGCGCGGCGAGGAGGCAGAGACGCAGACGGGTCACAACGCGTACTGTAGCGATTTGACGTCGAGTCAAATGGAATGTGCCATAGTATCTCACGCTGCATGCTACTCGCTGCGGCTCGTCCACTGACAGGTCTGCGTCTCTGCTTCTCGCCGCGCAACGGGCCTCCTATCGGGCACCCTTTTCCACTGGGTAAATTTCCATTTCCAGCTAAAACGTCAACAACAATCAAACGTGATCAACGAATTCAACGACGATGATATTTGGTCATAAGTGTAAATAAAAGAGGAAGAGCTGCATAACTTCTCCATGCTATTATTTCAAACATTCCATTTATGTTCAAATAAAGTTTACTTCCTAAAATTTATGCGATTTGCTGCACACGAGCACCCATGAATTGAATTGAATCAAAATTATTATATGATTGAGACTAATTGCTATCTGATGCTGAGAATTCTTATTCGAGTGTTCTAAACTTCCTGCGTGAGAGAAATTTCTTCTTCCGAACGGGTATGGGTCAAGAGACCTCGATTGCGGCGGCGCGGCGTCGCAAGCGACGTTACGCACGTCTTAATACAAAAGCCTGTAATATAAGCCATAACGAAGATTATCCATACGTCATTGAGCGCTCGGTAACCTAGTTTTTGGGCCTGATCGCGACTCCAGAACCATCCTTTTGACAACTTCCAACGGCACTGTTTACCCTTTACTAACCCACTCCTCAGAAACTATGCTAGATTTGAATGAAAGTTTGCTCATGGATCTGAAATTGGCTAGAAGGTTGTCGCCGGATTACTCCAACCTGTTGAACACGAACATCACATCCGCCTAGCCCGAAAACGCCATAAGATTAGATTGTGCCGACACGACACCAGTGCCGCAGGCTATGAGGGTAAGTGACAACAAATCCAAGAATATCCATCTACTACGGGTCAAACTGCTCCTGACGATAAGCTTCCAGCGCGAGTTTCACACGATTGTGTGCTCAACGCCCACGATTTATCCATTTCCTACTTCGACTGATATTGTTTTTATTTATGCATTGTATGGAGCCTTTTAAATTGCAGAGAATACATAAACACAACAAGATGAAAACATTGATTTGATGTCCAGTGAGCCCGAAAAACCATACGTAAACGGTTCAAATTCATATGCGAAAATTGATGAAGTGTTACTATTGCAGCTAGCCCACATAGACACCCAAAAGAGAACGACATCTTTGATCATAGAAAACAGTTTTATTACAACGAAATCATCAACAATAAATAATAAGTACAAGGTAGCTGAAACCATATTACCCACTTCATCTTTACGGTGTACAAACAAAAGTTACTCTTACCTCTAAGAATAAATGGAAATATCTAGTGACTCACAAAAAAGAAAATGTTACGTATCACACGTAGTGCCAGAGAAACCACCATCTAGTCACTTTTTTCGGAAAATGAGACAAAAGTGGCAGTTACCCAAAAAGAACGAAGTTCATCACTCGATAAAATATGTTTCTATCATTTTCGACTAGGTACTTAGTCAATGAGCTTTTTGGCCTTGAAGTAGTTGCGCAGGAACATGACCTGAATACCGCTCTTTCAAAATAAAATAAAGACATTTGAAATAAGCTTAAAAAACCCAACACACCTGCCAAATAGCCAGCGCCAGAAGGCAAAACATAGAGAAAATAGACAGGTATAATACACGACTGTTTGTGGACTCTAAAACAAAATGTATACTCTATTATGCTCTCTGATGTTCGCATGAATGAAGGTGGGAAGGGAGGAATGATTACCAAGCAAATGCAAGATATATAAAATCAGGAATTCATGAAAAATCCAATCCGATAGATCAAACATTTGGTAAATAATCACAAAGTCGGAAGATAGTCAAGAAAGGAAGGAAACCGGATATGCACGGACTTTATCGTTTCGAACAGTTTTTTTTTTGAGGGTAACTGTTCAGGAAAGAAGAAATATCTTGGAGGAGTCGACGTTCACCATGTAGAAAACCAATCTATTTTTCAAAAGCCTAGACCCATGCCCATCCCCATGCTTTTTTAAAAACGTAAGATAAAAAAAAAGCTAAAGCACAGTAGTCACACTGCTGAGTTCCAGCACCCAGCAAATTAGAAAGAGCTCTGTCGAGCTAAATTTTAATGCTATTATAAGATCTAGCGAGCAACAAAGGTACCGTTTGTATTTCTCATTTCCTCTTCACGTTGTCGCATGAAGGCGAAATCCTTCACAATCTGATCGGACAGATCTTCCAAACGTCGCAGTTCGACCTGAACTCAAAATATCGAATGATAGACGACACACATCGACCTCGAATCTGTGCATGTCACAATCTTAATTTACCACACCTCCATCCCACTACAAAATTACCCCTGTCAATGAATAATCCGTCGAAGTAGGAATGTACAACATTTACTGCCTCTTCACCCCTCCCCCCCCCCTTGTCGCTACTTTCGTGTTAGGCTATGGTAACTGGTCTCTCCTGCATTTGTTGGGAGAAATACCATAGAGCTAATAGTAGCTGCCTTCGAGCAAACTGGCAAATTGAAAATCGTACCTCAAGCGGCTTCAGCTTCTCAGCTTTGGCGATGTCCTCGTAGTTCTTTGCTTCCACACCGTGTTTCATTTTCAGTGATACTTCTCGAGCTTGCGCATGACCTTCAATTTTTGCAAGTAGTACTTTTGCAACTTCTGACATCAAACTTTAGATAAAGAGAGGGTGCATTTTGATGTAGAAATAGAAAATTTGAAAAGTGACCTCCAATGACAACCAAATGTGCACATGAATAAAACCCACAACGGAATCAAAGCAATGGGACTGCACCACTGGGGCTCAGGAATTGTAAATGAATGTCCTAATAAATAGGATTAGTTTCGAATATTTGAAGGTATTCTATGAATGGAGTCTAGACTCTATGAATATCACACAAGGAGCCTTTACAAAGACAGCCTACTGGCGCTTATATATGAGTGTAGCTCTGCAAGTCGGCTGCTAATGCTCAAGTGAAAAGGAAACGAGAAATTATGACGATGTATTCGACCCACCCGCAGTGGCTGGTGCATGGTTGCTGATGCAGATTTCAAAGATGTCGTACTCATCAGCTGTGAAAGCGAACTTTCCCTTGAGATCGCTAAACTTCTCTCGCTTATACAACGTGTGTCCGCGAGTGTCCGTTACCTGAATGAGTAAACTCCGACCTCAATAAATAGCAAAATCAAAAGTGAGCTTCGCCAATCATTTTCATATCAAACATGAAGAGAAACAAGGAAAACACATGAAAAACACAAATAAACAAAACTTACGTGGACACTGCCTGTATAACCGATTCCTTCGCTGAATTCGTATTCTCCGGTGACGACGATATTTTTATGAATCTCTTCTTTCATGCATTTTTTGTTATTCGCTGGGACATTGAAACGCAGACCACAGGCAATCGTCACCAAAGCAAGGAGCGCCAACGAGGTGATGATCCTCATTGTGAATTACCGCTGGAAAGTAAGATGTTAATAACTCAGAAATTTCTGAAACGATTGGAACACTCACGGACTGGATCATCAAACGGCTGGTTAAGTGTAAAAGCGAAAACAAATCAGAGAAAAGGATATTCAATAGGACTTTTGCCGTACAAACTATTGTGATTCAACGACGTATCTTTTTAATTCTTTCCGAGCTTGAGCTTCACGTCTAATTTCCATAGCAATCTAAAAGAACCAGAGCATCGCTCATGGTGCCTTTTTGTGAATCACAGTGTGACGGACGAAACCCCCAAAACTCTTGAGAAGAGTCAATTTCATATCAGCTTCAAAAGCATGGTATCATTAGCAACTGAAACTCAGGCAATCCGAATGGTGAGAATCCTATATGGAATCCCGAAATTGAACAACCAAATATTCTACGGTTTCGTGGTAAGCATAGCTGCCACGAAACCGTAGATTATGATGCCATAAGAAGAAAATGGAAGAATAATGACTAAGAAGAAAAACAACAGGCAAAAGACCCTAACATCTGGAACAGCAATCTAGACCTGAGCAAGAAGTGAAAAGTGAATTCCACAGATCACATGAAAATGTGGGTGAATTAACTAACTTCACATTGAAGAAGTTCAATCGTCCACTCCCTTTCGGAAGCAGAAAAAAAGACCGTTGAATGACCCAAGCCAAGACCAGCGTGCCTTCGTGATCGCCTCGCACGGACTACTGCATCTCTACTTCCCACATCAGGGGCCGTAAGGTATGCTCTCCTGTTCGGGGCTGGGACGTCCCGAATCGGGTCACCCCGACTATGGCGTCCCCGAAAGCAGCCGTAGGGTATGCACGCGGGGCGTCCTAGGGGAGTCAGCCATACAGGGGCGTCTTCGGGGCTGGAGGCCCCCGATTCGGATCTCCTCGACTATGGCGT
>KZ345298.1:86833-98804 GCA_002352805.1 Teladorsagia circumcincta
ACATGGGAAAATATCCAACTGAGCACCAGTTAAAATTTGATATCTTATCCTTTTATTTACTTTTCGTAATACTTTTGAAATTCTATTGTAGAAACTTTTCACAACAAATGATTTCGAAGCCTCCCATTGCTTTCTGCACATCAGCACGCCATCAAAAACTGTCAAGTGGGACAAATACGCCTCCAAACGGTCCAATCTCATCAAGGGAGGCGTAGAGTACGCCATGAGAGTGATCTCTCACCTTATCTTCAGCCGACGTCTGACTTTGCGGATCGAGCGAATCGCTGGAGTTCGCGGTCGCGCCGCGTCCAGCGAATCGAGCCATAAGGTACAGCAGACGGCTCGATTCGCCGCACGCGACGCGACCGCTACTGAATCGCCAGTAGCTCGATTCGCAAAGTCTGACATTGGCCTTAGGCTCCAAAAGCCCTTATATTGCACAATGCACAATTACAAAACTCATGAGATCGCAAAATCAAATATTTCAAAGTTCTACTTAAGATGATTTTTTCTCATCGATCCCATTACAACACTAAAAAGACACCGCGGGCGCTCGGAGAGACATACCAACACATCAAATTACGGTTCCACATAATAATAGGCCTAATAGATATATCGAGACCTACAGTAACCTCCATCGTCCATAACACAACCACATCTTCCAATAAATCCGAAAATTCAAAGTTCAAAGCGAGTAGCAGAGGTGAAGTGCCTTAGGGAAAAAAACAAAAAATAACAGCAAGAGGAGCTCTCCCACTCAATTTCGCGTTTTTAGAAGAAAAAAAAAGGTCAACACTGAACAAATTAAGGATTCAGGAACGCATGCAAGTGTAAGTGATCAATCTGTAGCAGGGTACTAAAAAAACGGAATAAATAATCGCTTGCAACCCGAACAGCAAGCATCGCTGTAAATAGGAGCGGCAACAAGTTTGATATTGAGGCATGTTTTCCGGGTACAGAAAAAGTTCGGACAAAGCAGTCCTTAGCTCGACGCTTTCCCTTGCGTTTTTCCAAACCTGTGTCTGAATATGAACACTGAATACAAAGACGCTCAAAAAGGGCACGACCTAGTGAACTTTCTCGTCGGAGCATTCTTTGTCTGGGGAAAGCGATGACAGAACAAAATCGTTTCAAGCCATACTACAGTGAATCACACCGGTTTCGGAACTTCTGTCAACCAACCAGGTCAGAGTGTAGATGGAAAAGCATATGCTTTGTATAGTACTAGGACTAAACCTTTGTGAACGAATAAAGGAAGCAGAAATGCGTAATAGTGTGCATGTGGGAGATCTCCCAGACACCACTACAAAATGTTGAATTGCCTGACATCACGGTTGACAGAAGCCCTGGGTTTAAGGATACAGCAAATCACCATCTATGACCGAAAGTCTTTACTTTAATTTAGCATTTTATAGGGAACTTTGCTCTTTGATAATTCGAAGCCCCCGTTTGCTCAGTAGATTTGAATAATGCCTCACAATTGATCTCTTGAACCGATGTCAGACTTTGCAAATCGAGCGATCCGCTGGCGTCTGCGACGCGACCGCGGACGCCAGCGAATCGCTCGATTCGCAAAGTGTGACACCGGCCTTACACTTTTTTCTGATTGCGGCTACAAATATTCAAATCATCAGAGCCTGAAATTTGTGAAAGTTTCAAATCATTAGAGCGGTTCCCTTCCCCAACCCCCTCCCTATCTTGGCGATTTCCTCATTTTGAAGACGAAACCAGTTCCACAAAACTGAAAAGAAACTTTGTCGCAAGGCCAAAGGCCTTCGCAAAACTGTGCTCACCCTTACTTAATCAACAGTTACGAGTTTTCAATATTTCGCGATTTCTTCTACAAAAAAAATAACGGTATCGTTTTCTCGGCGGGTTTGCATGTTTTCAGAGCCATTACCAAACAAAAACAAAAAAAGGACTTATCAGATATTTCAATCAAAACATGAGAGATTATGCAAATGACACGAAGTGGAACAGGGTATTTGAGGAAAGTAAGAAGATCATTCAAAAAACAGATCAGGTTTCCTGCTTGAGATCTTCAACCTATTTTAGCAAAAAAGGTAGTTACTTAGACAGCATTTTATAATTGCTTCCGCAACTGATTCCTCTCAGGACAAGGACGACAGGCGTCTATATGAACAACACTGTCACAACCTTGAATTACCAGTTCTCAACCCGCACAGTTTTGACCTTGCTTGACGCTCAAACAAATGCTTTCGATCAGGTTTATGAAACTTCTGCAAACTTTTAAGACCACCAAGGAACTCTAGCTATTTCAAACTGATGAAAATCAATCGTGGTAAATTAAACAAAAAATTGGAGCAAAGATTGCATTGGCTGCGTCTTTAACGACCTCATAAAGTGGCCACCAAAACAACTTCCTATTGAAATCAGCCGCCGAAGAACAGAAATTGGGATCTAAAGTCAAAAGGGATGAGTAAAGAACTCTAGAAAAGGTGAATAGTTCAAAACGAAAAATTCGGACAAATTTCAATAAGGGGGTGAAGGGGCACGCTTTATAGGGTTCTAGAAGCCTGATACGCAAATCACCATACCGATTGTAGATAGCTGGATTTGAAGCAACATTCCTAGACCAAATTTGCCTGTTCACAGCGGTCGATAATGGAGTTGTGGATGCCCAGTTGACTATCAATGGAGAAAGAAGCAAAGAAAACCGTCAATGAAGCCGCCATGAGTAGGATCTAAGTAATGAAGAACGAAGAAAGGGGGGGGGGACGCCACGGAACTGTGGAAGGATGGCACACTAGCAATGCCTTGCAACATACCGCCAAGGTCCACCACCTGATTACGATTCTCATTGAAGGTAAGGCTTATTAAGGAAGCCTAAGAGGGGAACAGAAAGTGCAACATCGATGATGTGCTCCGACTTCGACGTCGAAAAGGCAGTTCCACAGCACTTCACTTTTCAGCACTTCCACAACGTCAAAATATTCAGATAACTTCAAATTGAAGTGTATCCCTTGAAATTCCTCTATTAGATACCCTAATCTTACTTTAGTCATAGCTCATAGCACGCTTAAGCAAACTCCCAACAGAAGTCGTGTCGAAGAATCTATCAGTGGTTGGGATAGAGTAGCCCATGGGTAGCTTAGGTGGGATATTATCGCGCCTCAAAAGTGCGTGGCAAAGGCGCTAGGGTCTTACAAAGTCAGCAGTTGACGAATAATCTAAGCATTTGGACGAGATACCTCGAGCGCACTCTGATACGCAACGCGTATTGCGGCGAATGCGGTTAGAGGGGCCATGGAGCAAGCAAGTTCGTATAAATCGACCAGCCTGCCCCTTCCTTATTTGAGTCTATCTATGGTTTCCTTTGCTTCTTCTATAATATTTAGTCGACTGGGCATCCACAGCTCCATTATCGACAGCTGTGAACCCACAAATTTGATCTGAGGATGTTGCTTTAATCCAGTTCCATCAACATTTCTGTTGCCCATCTAGTCGAACCCATTTCAAACACTATTTTTCGGACTGCTATAGATGGAGCATTCCTCAACACTTCCCAGAGAACGTGACAATTTGGAAGACGACGTTGCACGAACTCGCCCTGATTCCCATGAACTTCATGGACAATGGCCTAGGTCGCTTCCTTTTCCGCTCAGTCGTGCGACCATCTCCCAAACCATAAATCGTAACCTTAAGCCTTTTCCCTGATCCGGTTATATGACAGCTGGTCCTGAGAGCGGGTAAAGCTTGTCTATGTTTGGTAAAAAGTTAACGACCAATTCGCTATACGATATGCAGCTGCTCCATCAAACATGATGCAACGTCAAGGGAATGCAACTATCGGAAAAACGATTCGTAAAAGCGAAATGGTTACGCCGGAGGGTCAATTGATCTGAGGCTGTGGGTTCAACGTCTCTACTTCTTAGGATAATTCAACAGTATATATTAGACTAGCTGCGAAATAGGATAGTAAGAAGTACTACAGGATGTTGCAAGCGTGAAGCTAGACATGACAAGGCGCTATCGCAATATGCGGGGGCATCCTCTCAAATTAAGTCAAGAGGGGGCAGACTCCGGGACGTGGAAATGGCTCACGCATCCCGGAGTCTCTCCTCCCCCGTAAAAGCTTAGTCCCATTTCCAAGAGCATGAATATGTTGCACGCGGTTGTTAAATGCACTGCCACCACAATGCCCCCGTACCTTGCGATATAGCCCACAGTCCTGAAGAATGCTTCTATAAAAACGGAGATAGACACGATGCTTGCGTTTGCACAACTTCGTTTCCATCACGCCGTGGCCGGGTTGCTAGTTCTAAATCTATCGCTACCGCCGATGTCAGACTTTGCAAATCCGCGATTCGCTGCTAGCTAATCTCGCGATTCGCAAAGTCTGACATCGGTCTTGAGCAGAAGTGGACAACTAATGAGCACGAGAAACTATTCTATTGACAAAATACTGAATTATATCCACATGAGACGGGAAGATGATAGCACGGTACGACCAATTGGGATTTCTCGAGCCAATCACTCCTATGTGAACACTATCGTGGAACTTCGACCAAACCAGCTATTTAAAGCAACACCCCAGCATAAGCCATGTTGAAGAATCTACTCAATAGGTGGGACAGAGTAGCCCAGTAGTTAAGATGTAAGCTGCCGCGGCAGGAAAATGCGCGGCAACGGCGTTAGGGTCTTACAAAGTAAGCACTCGGCGACTAATCCTAGCTTTTGGACGAGTTACCTAGTGCACACCCATGACACGCAACGTGGATTACGGCGCAGCAACTGATTCGAAAACGCGCGGGTTAGTGGAGCCATGGAGCAAGCAAGTTCGTACAACTCGTCCGGCCCACCCCCTTCCTTATTCAAAAAAGGGATACTTGTACACGGCATAATCGACGATTTTCTGTGCTTTTTTTCGTTTTTAGCCAGTTGGAATCCAAAAGTTCATAATCTACCACTGTGACCCCACAAATTATATCTGGGGGTGTTGCTTTAATAACGTCACGGCGTCATGAAATCAGCATAAATGGAAACAGTCGCGTAGGTGTCCAATTTCCGGGTAAGAATTAACAAAACACAACTTTCTTCTTTCCTGACATTTCAAAAATTGAAGCCTATGACGTGAAACATCGCACTTTTGCAACAGTGTAAAAACTGCAGTCAGCGGTTGACCTTTGTTAACAGAAGTGACGAAGAGATTTACAAAGTATCGAAGTACCGGTTCCAACACACAATCTCGACAGTGTAAACTGTTCTTTAGTAAAAATTTGAAAGTCAATCAGCGAACTGATAACGATCTGAATAGTATCGCTCAGCAGCTACCTGGCTACCTACGTGAAGAAATTAACAACACCCTGATTAAAGAACTCTTTGTCTTGTGATGTGTATAAGAGAAAGCGCAATGCAGTGAGAGGATGATTCAGCTGGCGTTTACGAGTCTCGTCGTCGTCAATGTGCCAGGCTGTAAGCTGGCTGGCTACAGCGATGCACAACCGCTAAAGCACATGTGCTAATCCGATGACTGCACATGTGTTTCACGAAGTCCCTCATTGTACGGTCATAATATGTTCGCTGCCGAAAAAACTTCCACACCAATCAATTCACTAACACTTCACGAACGACGACGAACAGACAAAAGAGGAACTGTGATGGCGCGCGCCGCACAAAATTTAGTGGCATTGTGCAATTGGGGAACGACAAGTGTTGAAATGGCACAAAAGGCTTCACAACACGTTCTGTGAGTGTGCACACTGCAAAATTGCTCAGATTCCTGTCGCTGCCTCGAACTAAAAGTACAGAACTACATATCAGGTAGATTTGCAGGAACAAAGAAAATATGACCACAGAATAAAGCGGTACTCCTTAGGACAATGAGAGGCAAGGGCAGTAAATTCAAATAGTTTCAAAAGCAATTTCTTTTTTCGAGAATGTGTTCCAACATACTATATACCAAAAAGCGTGCTTAAAGCCTAAACAGAGAGAAAAAGTTACGCATGAGAAACTCTAGGAAGATCAAGAGAAACAATACGACTGATCATTAGCTCGCTACATAAACATATAGTATTATAGTCATTTGAATGGAAGTAGAGTGCATGGCTCGCCTCAAAAACGATTGTTCAAGGCCGGAGGCTTTTGATGTAATCAAGACGATGCCTTAGGGAAGGATTTCGTTAAACGCCAGTACTAATTTTTAACGACCGCTCACAGGAAAAGAACGGCAGTATTTGTGATACAAACGATGCTTAAGGCCGGTTTAATCCTTAGCGGATCCATGATTCGTTACAACTCAGGCGGTTCGAGCGTCCGCCGGCGGTTGGAACGAGCACCTGCGAATTTAGTCGTTGATTCCCCGGCGCGTCGCTTGTACCCTTCACACTGCTAGGGGAAGCCAATCGCTAGGTGATTCACAGATTCGCAAATTCGAACACCCGACAAGAGGCCCGTTGCGCGGCGAGCGGCAGAGGCGCAGACGGGACAGCGGGCGAGTAGTAACGCGTATTGTAGCGATTTAGAGTCAAGTTAAATGGAATGAGCCAAAGTACGTCCCACATCGCAGTAGGCGCTGCGACTCGCCCGCTGTCCCAACTGGGTCCCTTTATTCTCGCCGCGCGAGGGGACTCTTGTCGGGTACCCCGCAAAGTCTGTCACCGGGATAAGAGAGCAGAGCTGGTGTAGTGACAAGTGGCGCTACTTCTCATAAAACTTGAATTGAAGTCAAATCTTAGCGATTTTTCCTCCACAGACCAGGCTTTCTGTTCCTCCTGAATCAGCCAGTTGCTACCGCTTTCGTCTACCAGGACGAAAACACAGCTTTCCGCGAATTATTGTGCGAGCTATGTAGCGCTCAAATGCCACCACGATTTGGGATAGAAGTGGAGTGCTGGGCGCACCCTAGATATCCTCACGCCTTCATCTTTAACCTTAGCATGCAATTCGACAGCAGTGAAAGAGGAAGTTTTTTCCCAGCCTTGAACCTGCTTACGCCAGAACCCATTAACAATGCAGTTACAACCCGATTCGACTTGTATCACCTTAGTCAGTTCGAAGTCTGGAACAGTAGCAGTCTACGTTCTTTGTCGGGAGTATACTTAGCAGTTGGTGTAAGTCTGCTGCAGCATCATAGAAGGAATTTAATTAGTGCAGAGACAAGAGAGAGTGGATAGGCAGGCTTCGGGTTGCAGATCCTGACGTAAACAGGGTTGTGACAGGACATTAGACGAAATGGATGAGGGTTGTGTGGGGATGCAGAAAATTGAGAATCAAGTAACGGAAACAGAGGAATTTTCCGCGAAAGCCACTGCACTTCCAGAAAACCGAAGGAAAACCGCGTGAGACATTCCATTCCACCTCGGTAACAAGATACCGAAATATTACAGCCAGCTATTGAACCTAGTTGTTTGTCCAATCAATAACACCCAGTGAATAAATTGAACTGAATATGAACTTGCGAATCGAGGCGTTGCGTTGTACAGCAACGAGAACTGGCGACAAATCTGCAATAACCATTCGTTAGCCGAGGTGAAACACGGGAAGTGCACAATGTTCTGGCGTCATGGCGTAAAATTACACGCATCGGTAATTCGAAAATCGTGACAAATCGACTGTGAAACAAGTCATGCGAGGCAAATTTAATGTGATTAGGCTCAACGCCCGAGAAAACTTGAGCAAAAAAAGAACATGTGATTATAATGGTGCCAAACTCCTGAGAAAACTCGCTTCTCCTGATAAATATACAATCACCACTAGGACGAGATAAGTAGGACAATCACCCGACAATCAGAAACATCTGGGAGACTCGTTATGCTTTCAAAATCACGAAAACTGAGGAATAGGCCGTCGACCCTGGAACCAACTCATCAGACCTCAGAACAGCAAATCTTTGTGAATACCTCATGAGATTGCAGCAACAGTCAATTACATGCCACGAGGAGTCAGCTTTGTTCTTTTTACTACAGAATATTTTGACCTGAACGAGTCTCACATTCCTCTAGAACACATCACAATTCCAGGTGAAAGTCAACTCCATGGCGTATGCCGGAGCAATTCATCAACATTTCCACTTAATTTGTTTGATAACTGCTGTTTTTGGCCGCAGTTCGCCTTGCGAAGGAGCCACGGAATACTGGGTTATGAACGAAACTTTCGCCGGCTCCATGGAAAAGCTCACCGGCGCGCGGACGCGTTCGCGTGTTGGTGACGTCACAGCGGCGGCGAGGTAGAGAGCAATGGAGAGTTCCGCCACTAATACTTTTGTGCACTCAGTACTCTGCTCATCTACTGCGCTCTTACTCCACTGTGCAATAAGTAAGTAGAAGCAAGTAGGAATCGAAGTTGAAGAACGAACATGGTTCAACACATTCACCAGTGAAACTATTGAAAAAGTTTTGATGATTAAAAAAAAATAAACAAAAAGGTGCCGAGGCACACATCCATGGGCTATCGTCAATGTGCTGATCAATTTCAACTTGACTGTGTATTCCTTAGGGTTTGCAAATGGAAAAAAGGGGCCCGTTCCCCTCTACATTTTCGAAAATTCCAGTTTCTAGTGGGAGGATGGTGCCTGTTTAAATACAGTCATTTTGCTCGCGTCACCACTGATTGAACAAGTTGGTGTAGTGCCAGAAACCTAGCACTACTTAGCGAAGTGGCAGCGGAAGTGGATTGCCACTGCTTGCTCTTCCTTCTCGGTCTGCCACAGCTGCGACGTCATTTTGACGTCACAAGCACGCGCTCGCGTCCGCGCCGCGGTGAGCTTTTCTGCCCCCCCACTTTCGCCCCAGGCGGGACTCGAACCCGCACCTCTCGCTTACAGAGCAAGTGCGTTACAAGTCACATTACCGAGGCACCGTATCGCCCTATTTCAGCTTTTGATGGTATACGTACCATATCTTTCAGCACTTATACCTATAAGCTAAGTTAGAGTGAAACGGTGCCCCGGTAGCGTAACTTGTAGCGCACTCGCGCGGCAACCAAAAGGCGCGGGTTCGAGCCCCGCCTGGGGAAGTTTTGTTTGCCCAGTATTTTTATGACACTTCATCAATATTGTATTTACGCCACCAACATTTTCGTGAGTAATGTTACTGCACAGCATGTGAGAAGAAATAAAGAAGGACACGCCATGTATGTAATTTTGCCTGAACGTTACGGACTAATGGATACGTAAAAATTCCGCACATGAACCGGAAGACACCTGTACATATCCAGTCAGCAATTTTTCCTCAAGAATACGAAGAATGAGATTAGCAAACTGAGGCTGATGACGACGGACGCGACGCGACCGCGGACGCTAGCGGATCGCTCGTTTCGCAAAGTCTGACATCGACCTTACAAATTGCGAGATTTTCTGCAAATGGAGAATACGAGCCTTGACTCCTTTCTATAGTTTTTTACTGACTATTTATTCATGCGCCCAGTGGACCATAACGATAACGACCACATATAACGTCATGTAAATATATGATGTAAGAAGTACGAGGTACGACGATTAGAAATATTGGACAGAATGAAAACAAATGGGCCGTATCGCTAGAAGCGAATCGCGCTATTTGCAAAGTTTGACATCGGCCATAGGATACACTCCGCGGAAACACGCAAAGTGACCGATTTTTGAAGACTGTCTATTAATATGTGGAAAACTGAACTGTGATCAGAATACGCGCAAGAATTGAAAATTTTTCTCCAAAGTGCTTCATCATAAACTTTTTCTTTAATGTTTGATAGCCGATAAGAATGCGTTCAAAGACAATGCGGCTAGAGCAGCTGCTCTATCATAAAATCGACGTGACCACCTCTATTACTAACGAAAAATCCCAAGCCACATTCCCGCGCTAGGTTCTGGATTGAGCACAACAGGCTGCTGGGAAGATGCCTCTCCGAGGAACTTGAACGCTGAGCTGATGATTTCAGAGACGGTTTGGTAAACCACGGGGCAGAAGAGGCCAGTTGAACAACGCCCTTCAAAAAGAAAACTTGGTGAATAGTTCCATTAGATAGAGGGAGTAGAACAAAGCTCAGCGAAAACGCCATGTAGCCAGGAGATCGTGAAGGGGCCATATTCGAGAACCTAGCTTCGCTAAGAGGTATAGGTAGTGTGCGGTGACGTGCCAAAAGTCAATATGAGCTGTGCTAACAATAGTCCAGGCATCGATGTCCGCGAAATCACCTCATTGAAATCGCCATAAAACATTCACGCTGGAACGACAGCTGCTCAGGTTAACCACACCCTCTTCAGTTTTACACTCTCGATGGTCAGTGAACCCTAATTTGCGACCCAGTTGAAGAATGGTATAAAGGATAAGCCTCGTTTCCTAGCCAGTCTTTCTAGTGAGAGTGAAAGGCACTAAAGGATAAACTCAAAACACTCTCATCTGAAACGTCGGCATGTTCGCTATTGTTGTGTGCTTAATGTTTCAGTCACGAGGATTATAGGTGGAATATTTATTTCGGCCAAAGTTTCGACCTTCACGTCGATTTCAAAGACCTAAACATAGCTCAAATCTTGAACATCGCTTTATAAGATCCTCCCATGCGTTTGGTGGGATAGCGAGCGATTCTGAAGCCTTGGGCCATGTTTAGGCCTTTGGAAACGACGTGAAGGTCGAAACGTTGGCCGAAATAAAAGTTCCACTTACAACTTCGTGGCAGAAGCATAAAGCACACAACAATACCGAAGTCAATGAAAATGTAGAAAATGAAGGGCAGTGAAACCAGTGATGGCATGCACGAAACTTCTACATCCCTACAACTTGCACAGTCTAGTCCACTTGATCACAATCTTACAAACTAATCTAACAGGGCTCAAAGATCCCTTTTTAGGCTGAAGTCAGACTCTGCGAATCGCTCGATCCGCTGGTAGCGCGTACACTAGCGGATCGCTTTCGCTCGCGCTCGATTCGCACTCTGACATCGGCCTTACAGTGGGTAGTAACTGTATGGGTAGTATTCCAGGCAGGGTCAATCGTCGGTTCGAGCAATTCAAACAGAGGGCCGTAGTTGCGTTTTGGAGGAGAAGGTCCGTAAAATTTTTCGCAAAGTGCGAACGCGATGATTGGCGCTGGTCCCAGCTAGAGCGCATTTTTTATACTCTTGGGAACACATGGTATAACAAAAATGATTCTTAGAGCTATCTCCTGCCCCAAACCCCGTGTGATGGCCTGTCCACACCTTGTAGTTCGTGGTCCCAAACTTCTTGGCACTTTACCATCACAAGCCTGCCAGTTTTCCTACCAACATCCTCCTTCCAAGCCTTACATCGCCTAATACAATAATTTCATGCAAGATGTTCGTCACACAAAATCTTGAACGGCACAGAACCCCTCAAAGAAGCATAGATAAAACCGAACTAATATAGTTGGAACCCGTTTTAGTACGTATTACTCCCCCTAATTTACACAGCTCAACCTCAGCCGGAACCGTTCGACCTCATTTGAACGGACGAATAAATCCTATCCACTACGATGTCGACGACGACACGAACGAGGTCAATCAACGCTTGCAAATGTCATACCATTTTTTTACGTGCACGAAGTGTAGCGCTAAATTAGGATAAGGATGTGAACGCGTGCTTTGCGAATCACGAACGAGGCTATCCCCGTATTCCTGCAGTTGGTGTTTAGCTCAAATGGAAGCATATGACCTAAGCAAAAAGAACTCAATCAAAGCCTATATTAGACCTCTTAGAAACGAAGCTATCAGTACCAGTAACACTTGCAACGTTAGTAGATAGATTTAAAATTAGATATTATAGTTGAACGTTAGAAAAATCAGATTTAGTAACTAAATTTGGAGAATGCCGGAGAAAGAAGCTCAAATGTGAAGGAAAACCGTTTCAAGCATTCGCTATGATTCAGGAAATTTCTTAATATTTCCCATTCTTTGCAACAATAGGGCAGCCATGTAAAAGGTTGAGGTAAATCATTGAAAACACGATCCTCTCAACGACCGGTCGCCGTCGCAAACACCTTCACCCTCTGCCCTCAATAGGGTTGTTTTTCGCATA